>OY720344.1:51772166-52076032 GCA_963082975.1 Labia minor
TTAATTATGTAATGTAGATTTTATTATGCAATTTTATTTTCATTATAAAAATTAAGAAATAATTATTTTATATTTTCTTTCTCTTAATTTTATTTACTTTTATAAATAAATAAATATTTAGTTTACATAGCACTTAGGACTTATATGGAATATTCAATCATAAAAATTTAAATTCGAATTTCTGTGCCTATATATTATTAATGATATTTGAAAAAACGAATTTGACTCAAATTGAATTCATATAATTACATAGCTCCTTTTTTTTCCATTTCTTTGATTTGTAAAAGAAACATTGTAGCGATCTCTTTATCGAAACATCGATTTCTTGACCAATCAAGGACAGTTTCTTTTCCATCTTCCATTTGAATAATAGTTACCTATAAAATGGTTATATATATTTTTAATATGAATGAAACATATAGAAAAATGTGTATATTTAATACAACAAATACAAAAATTTAAAATATGCAAATGGTTGAATGGTAAAAAGATCATTTACCAAATTATTATAATAAACAAATAACAATAATTATTAATTTGAAGAATTTATTGTTATACCTGTAAAACCCAATAAGATTCAGGTTTAAAAGTTTGGATTTGATCATGTCTCTGAACACAAAATCCAAGAGTAGGAGTTTGACATGGTCCATAAGAGATAAGAGAAGCATCTAAATCACCGTATTTACCCTGGAAAAATAAACGTTAGATTTCTTTAATTATAATCAAATAATTAAAAAAGTTAAGTACAGGTTTTATTTTGAATTTCTGATGAATAATAAAATATTATTAGAATAATGGTCAACTAGAATTATAAAATCGAGAAGGCTACGGTGGGCAGGACACGTGGCTAGAATGGGAGAAGATAGAATGGCGAAAAATATATTGGTAGGGAAACCTAGTGGGAAACGTCCACTTGGAAGACCAAGGACACTGTGGGTGGATAATGTGGGAAAGGATGTGAGAGAGATGGGAGAGGATAGGGGACTGGAAGGTTGTGGCTCAGAATAGGAATACTTGGAGGAGTGTGGTTGCTGCGGCCAAGATCTTTCAAGTTCCGTAAAGTCACAGAGATAGATATAGAATATAATGGTCAACTTTTACAAATCTTATCAAATTTAAGTTAGACAATCAAAATCACCTGAAAGAATTTTGTTTGAAATCGAGTAAAAGCACAACCAATTCTTAAGTCAAGTTCTTGTCGAGCATCAACACTTTTGGCTTCATTCTCATTTGGCTTTGTTAGATTCATAAAAGCTGCCTTAATATCCTTTTCCGTAATTGCAGAAAAACGTGCACGATATACAACCTGTATGAATACAGTTATTTATAAATAAATAAAAACGAAAAATAAAATCTAAATAAAAATTATCAGAAGCATAAAAAAATAAAAATTTACATCATTATTTTGAACATTTCTTCTCATGCTATTTTGAACTGCATTAATAACTTCAAAACAAATATTTTCTCCTTCCTTATCACAATCAAGCCAGAGAACTAAATAATCACATCCTTTGGCTTCCTGCGAAAGAAATGTTAAAATTTTCAACTTTGCAGTTGCTTCTTTTTTTTCTGTTGGACATGAAAATAATTCCACCTATAACAATAAACAGACATTTTTTATTTAATTTAGTAAAAAAATCATATTTTTATTAACTTAAATATTATGAAACCTTTAAAATTTTTGTCTAAATAAATGAAACAAGAAATTACACAAGCAATAGACTATAAGAGCTTTTCAAGATGTTAAATAATATATAAATACTTTATTCAAGTTATAGAAATAAACTGAACTTTCTTTAAAAAAATATATAAATTATGTTGTCCTATAAACAGTTATTTATCAATTGTAAGTATAAGTAAAAAAAATATAACGATCATTAAATCTGTGATTGTTTTCACATTACATTTAATCCAAAAGAAATGAACGAGGTCATCAGATTATAAATTATATTATATACAATCCATTATAAAAACTATTTTTTTATTTATTCTAAATTATAAGCTGATCATTTGAAACTAAACTTTATGTTTATTTGTTATATATTGGGTTGGGGATTAAGTTCGGGCGTTTTTTTCAAAGAGCTTTATTTAAACAAAGAACAATAATTATAACAATAAATTAATCAATTATGTATATTTGATGTTACTGTTTACCACCTCTTCCCACCTTTCGACCAATTTGTTGATGCTATTCCTTCAAAAATCACCTGGCCAGGTGTCGAAGAAGTTGGTGAGCCAGTTTTTGAGGACCTCTTCGCCGTCGAAGGTAACACCTTTCAATTGATTCGACATGGAGCGGGAAAGGTGATAATCGGTAGGCACAAGATCCGAAGAGCACGGTGGATGCTAAAGAACCTCCCATTCGAGCTTTTGAAGTGCGGTTTTGACGACCGTGTAACATGGGGTCTGGCGTTGTCATGTAACAAGATGACTTGGCCTTGTCGATCGAGTCTTTTCGATCGTATAGCTTCATTTACGCGGCATAGTAGAGCTCCTTGTTGACCGTGGCGTTATTTCCAAGCATTTCCTAGTGTAATTATGTCTTCCCAGTCCCACCAAACGCAGATTATGGTCTTTTTCGGGTGGAGATCTTGCTTGACTCTTGGCTTCGGCGTGTCTCCTTGGGCCACCCACTCCTTTCTTTGCTGCAAATGGACGTACAGACATCAATTCTTATTATTCATAACAATTCGGTATATAAAGCGCTGTTTATAACCGCGTGTTGCTCGATGGTGTATGAGGTGTTTGGCAGCGATTTGAAGCGATTTCTTTGTTGATTTCATTAAGCTCGTGAGACACCCAGGTTCCGAGTTTTTCGCAAAATCCAACTGAATGACGGTAATTGAGGATCGTCTTATGATCGCAGTTCTTTATTTCGGCCAATTCACTACTTTTTCCCTTCAAAAACACCATGAGATGCTCTCCATCGAATTCTGCAGGTTATCCGTTGCGAGGTTAAAATCGCAGTTTTTGAACTTGGCAAACCATTTTTGAGCTGCGCGTTCTTTTATGACACCTTCTCCACACAAGTTGCAAATGTTACGAGCGGCTTCAACTGCTTTTTGATTGCAATGACGAGCAATGAAATGTACGTGTCGAAAATGCTGATTTTTACCTCCTGAATATTCTATTTCTAAGGTTGGAAAATAGGAAAAAATAAAATTATATTAAAAAATAAATAAGTTTTATAGAGTAGAAAAAGCTCTTTCTAATGAATACAAACACTTTGCTAATCAACAAACAAATCACTTAAATAATGCTCTTTGGAAAAAAAACGTACGAACTTATTCCCCAAACTAATAGTTTGGTGATTATTATTTGTAACATAGATTTAATATTTGAACTTGTGAGAATAAAATAATACTATTTATAATTATAACAATAGTACCGGGTCTACTCTATCCCAATTATTATATTTGCCGATGAAATCTAGAGTCATGACATGTCCACAAACAGAAGTCATTCGAAAGTTGACACTTTCATTTTGAAATACACCTGACCACTCGTGGACTGAACAAACGCCATTTGATCCTAAATGAATGAAAAAATAAATACATTAAAATAATTATTTTAATTTATGAAATTGAATGTATAGAAATGCCGACCTTTTCTTGAAGAGCTTTGGCTATTACTTAATATATTAGCAAGAGAAGCAGCCAACGAGGGCTTCTCAGCTACCATTAAAACAGTTTTCATGATTTTCTATTCTAAATTAATTTCAATAAAAAGAATAAAACGCTTGATAAACATTATCGGAATTGGTAGAGTTTAAAATTATTCATTATGGTAAAGTAGAGAAACATGGATACAATTCAATGCTTGCAACGTGATTCGATATTGGAGTAAAAGTTATATTCAGTCTTTTTTATTTTAAGGTAGGTGGAGCACTCTTAGTAGAAAATTGCATAGCGCGTCAATTATAAAATCAGTTCAATTCTGTTTTTTATTTTTATTTTATTTTAATTCACTTTAATATTAATATATATATATATATATATATATTAAATAAAGATTATATATTATTATATAAATGTGCATATAATATTTTTGTTTCTAAATTAATTAAAATAAATATTTATAATAAATAACTAATACTTGATAATAAGTAAAAAAAAAATAATCAAATTTAAAAATATAACATTTAATTAAATTGTACATAGATAATTATAATTATTGTTTCTCCCGAATTTCATAATTATGAAATAAAATAAACATAAATATATCTAAATGGGTCTTTGGGTCATTTTTTTATATTTATTATTATAATTATTTTTTTTATTAATAAATAAGAAGTGGATATGAGATATTATAATAATAGTAAATGTAAATAATCCATTGACGAATTTCATCCCTGATTTGATAGGAATACAATCATTTATCATGATACGTGGGGTGAGGGTATTTTAATAAAGTGATAACCTTAAAGAAAAGTTTTAAATAAATGGAATAGATAATATAGCTATAGGGTTTCGTTTTTTGACGCAAAACACAGCCCTTGACCTTACGCACGTGGCCCAGACCTCGGTGCCTCTCCCCATTTTGGTCAAAACAATATGACGTATTATATTTTATAAGAATACATTCATTTACTAGAAGCGCTAGTTAATTTTAATCTCATTAATATTTTTATTATTATAATTGTTTTTTATTATTAATTTTTTTTTCTTTTTTTGACGTAATATTTTAATCATATATATACATATATTATTTAATAAGATTTTACTAGTTTAACCACACACAGATATATATATATATATATATATATATAAGATATTTAATTTTTATTAATTTTTATCTTATGCTATAATTAAATTATTCTAAATTAATTTTCGTAATAAAGAAACAAATGGATTATCATTCGAAAATAAACATATCATAAAAATTAAATTAAATTAAATAATTTTTTTTAGTAAGTATTTAGGTAATTTTATTTTTATTTTAATTGAAAGTAATTTTTTAAAATTAGAATAAGTAAAATCTCTCTCTCTCTCTCTCTCTCACTTTCAATATATATATATATAATTTTAATTCTCCAGATCATGAAACGTAAATATTTTTATTTTTTTATAATTTTTAAATTCTGAGTAATATTTAATATTCAATTAAAATATATTCATCAACATTACTATTTAATTTATCTATATTTTTTAAATTATAATAAAGGAAAAAATATTTCTTGATAGTAGGATAAACACTGTTCTAGTACAATTAAAATTACATAGAGAATATGCCAAAAAGTTGAAAGGTGAGCTAAGAAATACTATGATCAGTCTAGCCTAAAATATATATTTTGCGAGAAGCCTAAAAGTTTCAACTGCTGAAAAAATGGATCAATTTATATCAAATTTTGATGTGCCACAGAATTAAATGTTCCTAATGCCTGGAAGTTGTATATGGTGAATCTACTCTGAGTAAAAATTGTTTCTCTAATTAAAATCTAAAAAGAAACAATTTAAGACTAAATACTCAATACTCTCTTAGTTAGAACAAAAAATATTTCTCCAAACACAAAGTACCTAGAGGTCATAGACGATGTTTATATGTCAGGTTCTGAATGGACGTAATAATAAGTATTGTAACGCCATTTAAAATAAAAAGATTGGGTCCCATATTTTGAAATTCATTATGCCGAATATTTTTATTTAATTTATTTTATAGTCTTGATAATTAAAAGATCTCTGAATGTCTTATTAGAGATAGCAATTCTGAACAACTTCAAATGAATATATATATATATATATATATATATATTACTAGAAAATATTTCCGGGTTATTTTCACGTTTAATTGTAATTAAGATTTGGATCTCTACGTTTCGGCATTCATTTTAGCGTCATTCTTAAGAGAGTTTATTAAGAGGAAGGAATTTTTTGTGATTCTGGGTCTTACTCTGTGTGACCAAGATGTTGGAATGTTGTGATTTTGGGTGAATGGGTGGGTAATTTTTATATATATTCTATTTTAATGACTTTAGGAAAATATTGTAATAATTTAGTGTAAAATTAGGTATTCTATCACTTCTTTATTTTTCTTCATAAATATAATATAACAAATATTGCCCTCTCTCTCTTCAACAACAACAGTAAAATTATTATTATTACTATATATATATATATATATATTATGCTTTCACACATAATCGATATTTATAAATTTTGATTATTTGTGCTTGAATTAAAATCTAAGCATTTTTTATCTGGGATTGGAAAAATAAAAAAATATCTTAATATATCATTTTATCTTCTGATTATTAAAAAAAAATAAAAAAAATTGATGATTAATACAATATTACAATAAGATAATTTTATATTAGTCAAATATATATGAAGAGAATTTAATCAGATTTTTAATAATAAATTGAATTATTTCACATTGCAAAAATCTTTTCAATATATATATATATATATATATAAACTAACTAATATTTATCGACTTTTTTACTTTCCCGCATACTTCGTATAAGGGAAGTATTGGAATCGTCAAAAATTTTCAAATTCTCTAATTGAATATATTAGAAATATTACTTAAGATAATTTGTTACTTTTAATCATGGCTTTAATCAATATTTTTTTAAATGGATTTTTAAATTGTTATATTATTAACTTTTTTCTATTAAAGAAAATGTATATTTATTTGTTTAATATTTCCGCCCTTTTAAAAGAAACATCTTAATTGAAAGAAGATTACTATCTTATTTTTTTATTTAAATGTCGAAATTTAATATTTCGATTTGATCTATGATCTTAAGAAAATAGTTTAGATAAATTACTATTCAGCATAAAATTTAAATATTAATATAGATAAAAAAAACAAGAATGTTAGAGTTTTTAATTGTTAACTTTTTGAGTTTCTATTGAATTCTATAATCCAAAATATTATTTTATTAAATTAATTTCAAATTATTATTATTTATTATTTTAAAATATTTAATTTAAATATTCAAAATTGTATCCTTATACAAAATACTTTTTTTTATAAGCACAAAAAAAAAACTTAAATTTAAAGACTCAGACATTCACATCATTTTTTACTTTCCCGCATACTTCGTATAAGGGAAGTATTGGAATCGTCAAAAATTTCGACTTCGAGATTTCGATAGATCTTGACGTTTTAGACCTCCCTGAGTCGGAAAATACCATTTTTCGAATTATGTCTGTGTGTGTGTATGTATGTATGTAATGTCTGTAAGCAAATTTACTCAAAAACTAATCAAGCTAGGACTTCGAAATTTGGTACACCGATATTATTCACAGTTTGTAGATTTCTATCAAAATTTGGTCAAAATCGGTTAACCGGAAGTGGTACTTTACCTACACTGGTTGCGCTTACCTTTCAAGTAAAGTACCAGTTTGCTTCGAGATATTTGCTTCATATTTTTTATATAGATTTAAAAATATGAAAAAAATTCAGATACCAAATTTCATCATGATTTGACTACCGGAAGTGACATTTTACCTATACAAGTAGCGTTTCATTTTTACCGACCGACGATAGTAAGGGAGGTATTGTTTTCACACCAAATTTCACCTGTGGATATTTTTAGGTACATATCTCCACGAATCATGAATTTTCTTAACAGAAAAAAGTATTTTTAGCATGATGTCTGTCCGTCCGTCCGTCCGTATAGATGTGTACAGCTTGAACGGCTCAACGAATTTTGATGAAATTTGGTATATTTACTTAATCCATCAGTACGATGAATTGATCAACTTTTGGTGCAAATCCGGAAACCGGAAGTGCTCGTATTGCCGATCGAAGAGAGGAAGTGAAGGGTTATTTTCATATCAAATTTCACGTCAGGACATATCTCCACGTGTTATGCACTTTGTATTGGTTTTATCCTCGAGAAAAATCATCTTCATTAGTTTTTTCTTAATTTAAAATTATATGACGTCACCCAGCACTTCATGACGTCACAGCCAGCCCTTATATATTATAAATAAAATAAAATTAAAATATTTATATTATATCCATATCTGTTTTTTTACATTTAAAATATCAGTTAACCGGAAGTAGCACTTTATTCTATATATATATATATATATATATATATATATATATATATATATATATATATAAATGTTACCAAATATCAAATTTGACACCAATAAACTAACGAACTGGCTCTTTATCAATACCAAGTTTACAGATTCTAAATATGCATTCACAACTCTTTATACCTATTTATATGCGGGAAAGTCTAGTGGAGGACACTCCCGCTTATTTAGACTGTATTTTGATATTATTTTTTTTTTTATTTTGAGATATAAGGGTAAATTCTTAAAAAAATAAAAATAAATTTTATAAAAATATAATAGAAAAATAAAATTCATTGGAAAAATTATTTGTAGGTAATAATTATTATGTAGTTTTATTTTTCACTTTCGAAATCCTTTCTCCAAACCCTTTCTACTTTTATTTAGAAATAGTTTTTAAATTAATTAATTATTATATTAGAATAATTTTAAAATATTCTTATATGTCTTTAATCAATATTTACTCTTCATTTAGGCAATCACTTTTCTTTCACTTCTTTCTTTTTTAAAACTTTAAACTATAAATTTCTATATCAGTAGGTTATTCCTTCTAAGGAAATTCTTGATAAGAAATTATTTAACTTTTATTCATTTAAATATATTTCCACAAAAGAATGTTCAATCTATAGGACTATTTAATATATTTATAATCAATTAATGAAATAATATTATTTAAAAAAAATAACTTATTTAATTAGTATTATTTTTTATTTTATTTTTATGAAACGTAGATATGAAGTCAGTCACCTTGAAATTATTATATTATTATATTAATCTGAATTGTAACATTGATCTAATATTTATGTTATTCAATATTTTTTTTAATTGTTTAATTATTAATTTTACCTAACCTTTCAAGTAATTATGACTTTATTAACTTGATGAAAATTGCATCATTAAAAAATTTAATTTATAGGAGTATTATATTTATTTTCACATATATCTGTTCGTACATACGTACGTAAATAAATAAAAATTATTAAACATATTTATTTAAACTGAAAGAAAAATATGTACATTTCTAAATTAAATTAAATAATTTCAATTTTATTTTTTGAGTATTATTTAAACGTGTTTGTACAAGCACAGAAGAATTTATTTAATTTAAGATAGTTAACAATAAGCATCTCTTTTATCTAAAAACTACTTATTGATTTAGAGATAAAAGACCACTTCCTATTTTTAATAATATATATATATATATATATATATTGCATTTTATTTCATATTACAAGTGATTACAAGATCTTACATGGATATTGAAAGAAGATATGCAATCTTAATGAGATCAATTTCAGGATAAAACTATACAGATTTCATGATTTATGAATTACAACATCTTAAATTATCTTTTGATTGATATTACTACTTTTTTAATATGACTTCTGTAAATTAAAAATAATCAACAACTATTAACTAAATTCTAAATTTAATGATTTACATTTATTCATATGTAAAAATAAATATAGTTAGATTTTAAAAAAATTGATATGTTCAGAATCTAAAGATTTTTCACAATAAATTTAAATCCCTTGTTTTATTTGTTTTGTTTTTTTTTTTGCAATTATTATTATTTGATTAAAATTTTAAGAATCAGGATTTTGTTTAACTATTCTTAATTTTATATGTATTAATTATTTCAAGAGAATTCTGGTGCTTCTGAATTTCAATGTTCTTGGTCGAACTATTCACAATCCTCAAATCGTCCCTCTTCTATATTTATTTTCTATCTTCTCTTAATTCTTTCACTTATATTTGACTTCTTAAAGAAACTTGTTATTGCCATTTCTTCAACCAATATGACTCTATCCTTCTAATTTTATCTCATCCGCTCAAATCATGTACCACATCTTACATCTTTATAATAAAACCGGTCAAATAATTTCATTTTTCTTCGATATTCATTTCATCGCATAATAACTTAATGGCATAATTGTAATCTCAATTTAAATTCATCTTAATTATTATTATTTTTGGTGATTATGAAATCTAAGTATTTTAACATTTATAGATTTTCAAATTCCAATTAAAATAATTTCAATAATAATATCATAATTTGTAGGGCCCTGAGCATAAAAAAAGAAGAAATTTTACAAAAAAATTTAAATCAAAAATTATTTTATGTAAAATTTTAATAAACTACTCGATATAAAATGCAAATCAAAGTTACTTTAATCTATTAATTAGAATATATTTCCAAAATTCATATAATTTAGCATCAAAAAATTAAAACTTAAATCCGAAATAATTTTTTATAATTATTATATTTTGCCGTTTTGTTAATTGATATATAATTTTTTATAATTTCTATTTTTTAACTTTCTATACATATACCTAAATTGAGTATTGAGGTATATAAGTCTTATATTAACCCAAATTTTAAATAAAGACAATTAAATTTATATTTAATTATATTTTTCTATTTTCTTTATACAAAAAGACTTATAATTATATATACTCACGTATTATGTAATATTCCATCAAGAGTGATTTTTTTTTACTTTATAATAATATATTTTTGAATTATTGATATGACCTAGATATTAGTAACTAATTAAATATTTTTACAAGCTATTTTCATCTTTTCATTTTATAGTCTTTTTCTTTTTTCTTTCATTTATTAAAGTGAGTGGGATGATGTATGCATCACACTACTTTTATTTATAACATTCGATAAGAATAAAGAGAATAATCAAATTTATATAAATAAAAGATTAGCTAAAGTTTTGTTTTTTTTTGCTTTATCGATTTCTTTCCAATGACAATTCCAAATAAATAATTCCTAAAAATATATTTATAATTTCTAAAATAATCAAAATTTTTCATTATAATTAATTCAGGAAAATCGTATGGTAAGATTATTAGTTAATTTTTATTTTAATTTTAATTAATTTTCAAGTTTATATAACTATATAATATTATATATTATTTATATTGATAATATATAATTGTAATTATATAAATATGAGGGCGAAGAAGATATTGGTGGAGACCGATTGAGAAACGTCCGCTTGTAAGACCAAGGACACGATGGGTGGGCAATGTAGGAAGAGAGAGATGGGAGAGGGTAGGAGTTGAATGGTTGTGGCTCAAAATAGGGACATTTGGAGAAATGTGGTTGCTTCGACCAAGAACTTTCGAGTTTCGTAAAGCCATAGAGAAGAGAGATATAATTATATAAATAGACTTATTAATATATTGTTAATACCTGTATTCTTTTTATCATGTTTTTATAAATTTATATATATCTATTAAATTAAAAAAGAAGAGTTGGTATCAGTTTTTTGATCAAATAAAATCATTTAATTATTTTTTTATTTTATTTTAATACTAAACCATTTTTATTAAATTTAAATAAATAATTATTATAAAAAATATAATAGAAATAATTGGTATCATTTTAGTTTAGTCTCTATTTATTTGAAAGAATGATAATATTTTTTGACTAACTATTAGAAATACTAAATTATCTTAGAAAAATATTTGATTGTTTATAGTTTTTGAATTTAAAACATTCGCGGTTTTTCTAGCTGTGATGTCATCATAGGGCGTGGCTTCGCCTTGCTCACCATATGATGCCAACCAATCCGTGTAGAGCAAATACTAGTTCGTCATTTAATACGACATTGCCCTCACTCGAATCACACAAAAACTCGATACAACAATTCATTTTCCATAGTACAAGACGGATGGTCTGTGGTACGAGACAACGTACTTCAGAGTACATATCTATTTTGTATTTTATCTTATATTAATGACATTAAGCCCGTTTTTATAAATTGATTAAAACGAATTTTTTCAACTACATTAATTTTATTATATAATTTTGTTGTTTTTTTTGCATTTAAATTATCGCCATTTTTTATTAATTATAATGAATCTGTCGTTTGCGGGTTGTGGCTTCCTTGGAATTTATCATGTCGGTGTTGCTGTCTGTTTTAAGCGATATGCTCCGCATATTTTGTTAGAAAAAATTTCGGGAGCTTCTGCTGGTGCGATTGCAGCCTGTTGTTTGTTATGCGATCTTCCCATTGGTAAGTACGAAGGCCATACTCTATCATTTTTATTCCAATTTTTTTTTTTGTATCTAATCTTAATCTCTCATTGGCTAAACGGAGGCCGTCGTTTGACAGTTGACTTCCCACGTGTTCTCATTTGGCCTTGAACTTCATTCATGGAAAAGCAGTGCTTATAAAAGATTAATCAATTCTACAACTTACCCTCTCCCTATTCATTCATTCGTTTCTCTCATGAACAAATTATATTCTATGATCCAAGTATATTATATCATCTAGCTAGTATTAAAACTATATAAATTATCATTATATATATCTATATATATATATATTAAAACGTAATTTTCTATTGCAAATATAATGAATATATTTTGATAAATATTTATTTTTTTTTTCCTTCATTATATATATATAGATATATCAATAATGAAAATATTACTTTGATTTATAATAAAAACGATTTGAAATTATATTACAATACCTATATCTTTTAAATATTACATAAATGAAAAGAAAACAAAAATGTGATTGATTTTTTTCAATCGTTGTTCATTTAATTTGAGTTAAATTATGATATATTAATATTTATTTTGATAAAAAGTATAATATTAATAATTTTATTAAAATATTGCTATATGTGGTTGTTTTGATTGTCATTGCTAAAAATCTTTCTTATCGTTAATTAGGTTCACTTTTTAGATAAGGATTGCCAATATATATAATGAGCGAAAAACCCCCTATGTGATTTTGCTAATTTTTGTGTTTAGTCTCAATTCCCATAATAAATGAATATATGTATTATATATATACATCTGTCCAAAATCCTTTTAGTATTTATTACACCGTTTCCTTGATTGTTCAAATTTTGTAAATGGTTTATAAATTTCCAAATAATGGCAGGTAGGATTTTAAGAAGAATGGAATTTCTTTTCCCTCGAGAATAATACCAAGTTTTTTTCTCCTATTTTCGAAAAATAAACTACCTAGAAAAAAAACATTGTCTTAAAATTTAATTTATTCATAAAAAAATTAACTGAAATATATTATAAATTTAGATAATTAAAAAAAAATTCTTAGAGTACAAGTAGTATTCAATTATATATTTTCTTAATAGATAAAATTTTAAAATGTATTTTTAAAATTATTAAATAATAATTCTCATTGTTCAGTCTAAACTAGAAAAAATGTGTTTTTGATGCATGTATAGGGTTAAATAAATTTTAATTAAATAACTCTAGACTAGAACTTTCTCTCTTTTAAAGAAATAAAAAGATCTTTTTTTTAATCTTTGACTTTCCGATATTTGAAAATGGCATTGCAGTTATAACCTTTATTTATCTTAAATGAACCTTTTTTCTTACCTTTTTTTGAGAATGTTATTTTAAAGGTGATCAATCATCAATTTATAAAATTCCTTACATTTTTCCTATAAATATCAAAGAATACAAAAATAAAAAAATACATTTTATTGGAGATATAAAGCAAAATGATTAAACATCCGAAAAGAATATATTACATTTTCAAAGAAATTTTAAATAAGCTATTAATATTTTTATTAAAAAAACTAATAAGAAGTTAATCACTATAAACATATTTCTTAGAAGAATTTAGAACACACAAGTTTATATTAAGTATATATATTCTAAAATCTCTTTTTTTATTATTGGATAAGTTTACTTTCTAAATTTAATATTTTTATCTCATTAATATTGATAATAATTCTTTTGCAAAAATATTAATATTATTATATCGATGCAAAATTATCTATCTTAAATATAAAAAAATATCAAAATATAAATTAAATTTAAAAATGAAAAAACTTTTGTATCTAAAAAATTAATACAAAATATACATTAATTAATAATTAATACAAAATATTAATACAAATATACATTCATTTTCATTTCTCTTTTAATCAATCTAAATAAATTGCATAAAATTTAACTAAATAAATATAAATAAATTATAAATACATAAATTGATTATGAGAGTTTTTTTATATGGAACAGAAATATGAAAAATATTCCACAATATAAATAGAAGATGTTTTTTCTCCTCATTTAAACATTATTTGCTTAAAACTCACTACTAGGAAAAAGATATAATCGTTTTGGATATACCAATTAGAATAAAGATTCAATTAGAAAAATGACGTCATAAAATATAAATCGTCATATTTATATATGTATGTTCTTGGTAATAAATAATGAAATGTTTTTATCTGAGTTTATGGAAATTTATATATATAAATAAATAAAAAGTTATTATTTTCTTATTTATGTTTATTACAGTTCCTAATTATTCTTTAATTTTGTTAAATAATTTATAATTTTTTTTATATATGATAGTTTGTATTTACCTCAATTAAAATATTAGAACCTTACCTATTCATATAAATAAATAATAATACATACATAATAAGTATATAAAATTATTGAACTTTATAATCTGTTATTTTCCATATCTAATGATAATTCGGTACTTTTACAAAACAAACTCATAATATTAATAATCAAATTTTTATTATTTCAAAAGTATATTCGCAAATACATTATCTAAGTTACCGAATAGGATACATGGTGGACCTTGTTCCGATCATCATTCTATAATTTTTATTTAATTTTTTATTTATTTATGTATTTTTTAATTTTTTTTATTATTATAGATTTTCTGATGACTAATGCACTGTATTGCAAATTGCTTATCATCAGCAGCTGCATTATATATATATATATATGCATTGTGATTTTCACGTGAATGATCTTTATATAAAATTCCAAATCTCTTAATTATTATTTTTTGTAACTTTTTATTAATATAATTAATAACTAATAATCATTATCAATATTATCACTTTTTTATTCTAATAGATCAATATTAATTTATACTAACTATTAAAATAGTTTATCGATATTATTTCCCAACACATATTCATACTGATCTCTGGATCTAACGAAATTCTTATGTCTACACATAAATTTTGTAATCATAATTTAAAAATAAAAAAATTTAAAAAAAACTCATTTTTTTCCATAAAATTAATTATTTTTTTTTCTTCATTTTTTAAAAAATTATAAATATTTTAGTCATATAATAATTCAAGTCAATCAAATTTTTAATTATGTATATTTTATAAAACTAAACCTTAAATAAAAATTAAAAAGTCCAACAGGTAAAAAAATGAAAAAGAAAACAAATGCCTAATATTGTTATATAGTTCAATAACCTGTTAAAATATTTTGTATAAATCGTTAAAGATAATTATTAATTAATCAATAATAGTATTTATTTTTAACTCATAAGTAAATTCGAAATTAGGAACCATTAAAATTAAAATGTTTCGTAGGTATATATTAAATCTCTCAAGGTCACCTAGCGATCGAATATATATATTTTATCTATAGTTAACTGTCAATCTTTTATAAATATATATATTTATATATATAAATGATTACTATTATCTATTCCTATATGAATTACTATTACTATTATATTTTGTCAAGATAGTTAATAAAACCATATACGTAGTTGAAAAATCAATTTTCAATCTTTTATTCTGAAATTTTTCAAATATTTATTTTTATAACATCATCATTTGTTTATTTAATCTCAATAAGTTTTGAATTTATTTAACTAAAAGCTCAATTAAAAATTGTATTTTCTTAATTAACATTTACATATCGTTTCTTTATTTTGGTAAACTTTAAAAGATAAATTTAACTATATCTCTAAATGTATAATAAAATTATATTAATAGATAATGTAAGTGTATGTATTTCTATTTACAAAATCGCGCTATCAAATAGGACATAAATAAAAGATAAGAACGTGTGGCGTAATTTACATGAATATTTATTTATTTTTAAAATATAGATTGACCCTCTCACTATATAGCTTGTCTTCAACTTTTTTTTAAAAAACTTTATTTACTTCCGTAATGCAATATAATACGTAATATCTATTATTTTTATTTATTCTTTAATCAAAAATTATTTTATTCATTAAATAAAAACTTATCAAATGATTCACTAATGTATTTATTTTTTTACCTTATATTATACTCCATATATATATATATATATATAAATTATTTATTCTATTAATTAAGAATTTATATGTAACTCTGAATTTCGAAACCTGTGAAATATACAATTATTTTAATATTTTAAATGTCAATTATCAATTTTTAGCATTTTTTGCAAAATTATAATTTTAATTAATTGATAAAACTAATTTAATTTTAAATATAATATTTAATAATTTATATAATATTGATAAAATAATTAAACACTAATTTTATAATTTTTTTTATTTTATTAAAAATAATCCTGTAATTTTAATAATTATAAACGGACATTATTTTAATTTTTAAAATATACATGTTAATGAAATATAATTATACATTATCTATTCTAACATTCTTTCTTAGGTGAATTCTTTATTGAATATTTACTATACATGTATAAAATATATATTTATCATCTAAACCTCTTGCTCTCTATCGATTTATTATAAAATATTTATATAATTTGAGCATGAATAAACAATTTTCAATATCCTTTTTATAAATAACGGAACAGGAAATCAAAAAAAGTGTATTCTTAATGTTAATAATAACTATTTTAGTGAAAGTTGATTAGTTCTTCTGCCTAAATTCCCTTTCTTATTTATTAAAATTAATTTATGGAATATCTTTAATGTTTCACAAATTAACTCGAGATTTATTGATAATAATAATTCTATTATATGTTCATTTTCTTATCTTTATACAAAGAAATGTATTTTTTTATATAAATCTCTTTGGAAATTAATATATATGGTATATATATATATGTATATATATATAAAGAGCAAATCTAGATAATAGTATCACAAATTGTCCTTGAATTATATCTTTCAAATATCTTATCATTTTATCTGTTATGCATAAGAAATTATGATATTGTTTTATTTTCAATATTTTTTTTTTTTTGATTTCTAGGAGGAATTACAAGTGATGTTCTTCGAGTTGCCTTAGAAGCTCGCCAACGTGCCTTGGGGCCCTTTAGTCCCTCTTTCAATATACAAAGTTTATTATTGGAAGGACTTGAAAGGGTTAGTAGTTCGTTTAAAAAATAATTTCTCTCTCGATTAATTACACCAAAAGAATTTAATTGATTTTAGTTTGTTTTTTTATAAACCTTGTTATCAAATTAAGGTAGAAAATATTGAATAAAGATCATTAACAAGTATTATATTAAGTATTATATAAACAACTTAAAGAATTTATTTATTTATTTTTCAAATAATAGTATTTTTAAAAGTAAATTTTCTATATACTTTCTGAAAATATTTAGTCAATTTAAATTTATTTTGATAGTTTCTTCCTGAGGATGCTCATCTTCGTGTGAATGGGAAACTTCATATATCATTAACTCGTGCTTATGATGGAAAAAATGTTATAGTTTCACAATTTAATAGCCGTGAAGATCTTCTTCAGGTAAAAATATTATATTTTCTTACATTTTATATATTTAGTTAAAATATTTTAATATAATAATATATTTTTTTTTTTTTAATATATAAATTCTTTATCTTATTAATTATTTAAATTAATGATTTCATAGATAATTTTAAATTATATTACTTATACATAAAATACTTATCTTAAAATACAATAATATAACATATAATACACAATCATATTAAAGAATACCCTTTGGACTACAGTACTTCGGGAATCCATTAAAAAAATCAATTAAAATAAATCTTTTTTTTCCTTTGATAAATTTAATATATAAAAAATTGATTCTTTATAGAGAATTTTCTTCCTATTATGGAATTGATTAAAGAAATAAAACATATAATGAGAGAATTAATTTTAGGCTCTTCTTGCTACTGCATTTGTTCCTATATTTTCCGGAATGATGCCTCCTAAATTTCATGGAGTTCGCTATATGGACGGTGGATTTAGCGATAACCTTCCAGTCATTGATGAGAACACAATAACAGTTTCTCCATTTTGTGGAGAAAGTGATATCTGCCCTAGAGATACATCTTCCCAACTTTTCCATGTATGTTATGTTTTTAATATAAAGATTATTTTATATATTTTTTTTAACAAATTTTGTTTATTTAATAACTTTGTTTCTAATAATTTTGCTAAACGATAAGCAAATGTTCTTAAATCATATTTTTTTTCTGATCATTGACGTCAGTTTGCTTGAAATATGTCAGCTTCATTCTTTTTTTTAAGATATTAAAAATAAATCTATCGCTAAAATGAAAAAAAACCTTTCTACTTATATATAAAATTGAGTTATTTTGATGATGATTTTTATTTAATAATATAAATATTGATATAATTTTTTAAAATTATATAATATTTTTTTTTCTTTATTATATTAAATGTGTTTAATATTTATATATACAATTTTCTTTTTCTTTTTCTAGGTAAATGTTGCTAATACTAGCATTGAGCTTTCAAAACAAAATCTATATCGTTTTACGAAAATTTTATTTCCACCAGACCCAGAGGTAATTAATTTTCAATTTATTTTATTATAATACTTTTTTATGGTAAATATTAAAATCATGAGATCATTAATGGATTGACGTCAATTCCTTACTAAAGGCCAGAGGGCGAATCTTCAACCAGCTGTGTTTTTGCCAATCTCATTTTAATATCATGAAAAAAGAAATTCTTTTCTTTTTGTTTTTCTATTCATTCATTTTAATAATACTTAATTAATTAACATATTTCATTGTATATCATATTTATATGTTTATATATATATATATATGTATATTTGTTTTAGATTCTTTCTAACATGTGTCGACAAGGATTTGATGATGCTTTAAGGTTCCTCCAAAGAAATAATCTTATTAACTGCACTCGATGCTTAGCAGTACAATCCACTTTTGTTGTGTCGGATACTTTAAAAGAATCTGTTGAATATGATCCTGAATGCCAGGAGTGCAAAGAACATCGCCAGGTGATTCATTGTTAAAATAATTCATAATATTTATCTAGTAAAATATAATAATATATAATATTCAAATCAAATTTGAATAAATAAATAATACTAATGGATTTTTTATTTATTTAATACAATATTTCATTAACTCTTTTTTTTCCTTAAATGTCATAAAATAAACAAACTTAGAAAAAATATTTTAACTTACGGAAGGAAAGGCATATGCCCTCAAAAACAAAAAAATCACAGATAGATATATTAAATTGAATAATTTTTTAATCAAATATAAATATAATTAAATATTATCAATTTTAATTATTATGAAATGAATGAAATTTATTAACATATAAATCAAGTGAATAAATATATTGTTAAAATTTCACCTAATGAATTTATTAACCTTGGCATCAAATTTTATTATTTAAATTAGAAAATGTATTTAAAAGTACATATATAATAATTAAAAATAAATATACACAGGGTCGGTTCTGGGTTTTCGGCGCCCTTTTATACAGGAATATACAAATTTACTAAAATTAAAAAAATAATAAAAAAAAAGGCAAAAAATCAAAATTACCCTAAAATAATGATTGTAAAAAATAATTTTATTTTTATATCGTTGCCCCTCAAAATTTGGCTTGCCCCATCTTTATCCGGTGCTAAATATATATATATATATATATATATACATGTATTATAATTTTAATATGAAATAATTAACATAATTGAATGGTTTTCATAGGAGTCCTTAGCTGCTAATTTACCTGAACAAGTAATGAAAATTTTTCAAGATGCCATTGATTCTGCAAATAAAGGCCTTTTCAATTGGCTTTTTAAACATCGAAGTATGAAATTACTTACATTAATTTCTCTTCCCTACATCGTCCCTGTGGATTTTGTTTGCGCAACAATAACAAAGTAAGTTTATTTATATAATAAATCACATTTTCTTTATATTTTATTCTCTCTAAGAATGACTCTTGTTTTCATAAATGTATTTTATTTTTTTTTTTTGAAACAGGCGCGGATCTAGAAAATTTTTTTGATTATTATAAAAATTTAGAAAAAAATAATTAAAAAAAAATTAATAATAATAAAGAGACCCCCCTTTTATCGATATATAACAATATTTTAAATTTATTATATTATTTATTATTTTTTTTTTTATTTCAAAATTATATAATCATAGGATTTTAGTAAAAAGTAAATTATATAAATAAGTTTATTAATTTTTTTTATTTATGCCAGGTACTGATCCCATTTGGTTAATTATTTTTATATTTTGAAATATTTAAGGATCCGCGCTTGGGTTTCTTATTTAATTATTTAATTTTATTGTCGTTATTTAATCTTAATATTATAGAAATTATTATATAATGAGATGTAGAAGTAAAAAAAAACGATTTAACATGTAAATTTTCATTTATTTTTTTAACATATTTAAACCCATTAACGAAATTTATATTTTATATTCATTAAAAATTTAAAATTGCATGAGTCCTATTAGAAAAACTAATATCTCCTGTGGGTATTTTTCCCTCGCCTTAACACCGTTGATAGTATTAGGGGTAAGTCTATTGAAAAACAGACCATGAAGATTCATCTAAAACCTCATTCACATATGCATCATCATATGGTTCAACAGGCCTACTATCAATATTGGTTTACGCATGGTGATAGGTGAGAATAGGGACTTCTAATATTTGCTTTTATTTTGCTAATTATCTAATCGTCTTCGTGCATTATTTTTGTTGGCTTTATTTTATTGGTTTTAATGCTTATTTGCTTCGGGATATTTGTTAAATATTTCAACCATATTTTTATCAAATTATTTTAATTTCAGAATTATTAAAAATACACCAAATTTGACTCAAAGTCTATGGGATATGACAAAATTCTTCATGGATCAAGTTAAATATATATTTAATGACTTGGATATACAACATAATTCAATTTCATGTGAAGTAGAAGTGTCTAATTGCGGCGGTGAGTCAATAGATAAGATTCATTTTTTTAACTTTATTATGACTTAAATGACATTTTCTTTAATGTTTCGAAAACTATAAATATATTTTGAAAAAATGTAATGAAATACAAATAACAAAGGCTACTTAAGCATTGAATTATATATTATATTATATATATATATTCATTAACAAAAATTACTTTTCAAAAAATTTATTGAGTGTTTCTATAAGTGACTATTATGGATAAACTATCAAGATAAAATCATTTTAAAATTTATTATTAATTAATAATTAATATCTAATATTTATTTTTTAGATGAGGAAGAAAAGGTTGTTCAAAAGAAGAAGAAGAAATATAATTTTACTCTTAATCTAGAAAAGTAAATATATTTTTTTTTATTAAATTTAATTATTAATTATTTTATTATCTGTATTTTACTGATTTTTTTTTGTTTTTTTTTATTTAGAGAGGCTGAATCGGGTAATTTAAAAATTCCTCAAAAAATAATATCGAGGCATTCTAGTTTATCTAATTTGAAAGTGAAAAAATCGGAGGACAATCCATCAACTAGTAGTGACGTTGATGCCTTTGATCATATTTTACAAATGACATCCCAACACGATCCGTTGATGGATTTTTATTATATGGATGCTAATAAGCAAGTAAGTAATATATATTTATATCTTCATATATTAATTTATAAAGTTATATATCACATTTGAGATCATCTTTATAAATAGAATATAGAAATTTTTTTTATCCAAGATAAATTATTAATTACTCATTAATATCAAAGTTTAAGTATACAAATAATTAAATATTGATCTTTTTTAATAAAAATGAATCATCAATTGATCCATCAACTAGACATAACTATTGTTTAGTTATCATACATTTATCATTTAATCTGGTTTTATTTTTATTTATATAATATATTTTTTTTCTTGCAGATGAAAGTCACTGAAATTTATGATGTCACTGAAGCTGAATCTAATTCAATTTTCACTCAAGAGGAAAAAGAAAATAATGAGAATTTACAATTTGACGATGATTTAGAAGAACCACTTATTACTAGTACTTGGTCATCCAATGATGGTGTGTTTCTTATTTAAAAATACATATCATTTTTTTTTATCTTAATGAACTTATTCAAGTTATTAATTGCATTTAAATAAATCATAACAGATCATGTCTTTTATAGATGAGGATATCTATAATAATCTCCAATATTTATCGGATGAAGATCCACTGTCTGGAAATCTATTTAGCGACCCTGAAAGCGAATGGGCAACAGCCGATTCAGAAACATTCGGAACTAGTATTCTCGAAAGCTCAGAACAGGTTAATATGGAAAGCAATTCTTCCAATTCCATTCCTAAATCCATGCCTGAATCGGAACAGTCGACAATCCCTAGGGCGTCCTCATACCATGTCATAACGAATATTGATGATCTCGACCTCGAAGATAGGCCTTAAAGTGACAACTAAATAATATTAAACTTTTTTAAATTGAATAAAAATATATTTTTATATTTTTAATAATTATATTCAATATAATTGATACTGTGATGCTGAAATTATATAATTATATATAAATTATAATTAATATAACAATTAGTGATTAAATAAAGTATTGCCTTTGAACAATGCATTTTACAAAAATAAATAAATAAATAAAATACTATTTAATTTTAGTGATAAATATGTTGGAATCAGAATTTATTTAAAATGGGTTTAATATAAAAAAAATAGAAAATATCATTCAACTTATTGGTTAATATTTTCATTCAAAAGACATTAGGTTTAGTCTTTTGAAAATTCAATTATTTATTTATCAGATTCATACCTAGTCTTTTTGACTGTGAGTATTATAACTTAAATTGTTTTAATGCACCATATAAATCATTCTTTGAAAAATAACATGTCTTCATTTTTTTGAGAATTATAAAACAAATTTTAAATTGTAAAAAAATATATATAATATAATATATTTTTGTATATTTTTTTAACTGTATTAAAAATATTTTATATTAGTATTATATTTGATAATATTAAATACTTATATTACTAATGTTTTTACAAATTTTACTAAGGGAGCTTTTAATGAAGATTAAATTTTATAACATGATTTTTATTTTATATCATACTACTATTGCCATTTAGTGATTAAAAATATGTGGTGTTGTGATATCTACTATTAATATAAAAAAACCAATGTAAATATTTTGTATAAATAAGTTAAATTATATATATATTTTAAATAAATATTTTTTAATAAAACATGATTAATTGAATTTTTATTATATTTTCAAACCTATATCTCTTTTCCTCTTTATTATTTTTTCATTCATGATTCTTAATTTCAATTAGAAAAAAACAAACCATAGAATTCGATTTTCCGAGACAATAGTTTTTTTTATTAATAGCCTTTGCAAAAAATCTCTATTTTAGCAAGCTTTCTTAGAATTATTGTGGAATTATTTATTTATTCTTAAAACTTAATGAACTTGGGTTGGCGAGGTTCTATCTAATTGACTTAGATTTGAATGAATATTTATATAATAAAAATTTATGCTTTTAAACTTGATACTACTTTTGTAGTCAAAAGAACCGCTTACAATATTTATTCAATTAATTTTGGATATTTAAATATATTCCCCAACTAAATAATAATTTTATTTTCACTAAATTAATAAAAGCGAACAAATCAAAATACTGCAAAATACATTCAAAGTACAATAGGCGTGTAGACGTGGTTATCAACAATAATGCTGCTACCTAGCGTTTCGTGCTTGAAATAACACATTCTATTGTATTAGAGGTATAAGAAAAAAAATGAAATTTCATTGTCAGCGAATTGAATTATTGTATTTTTCCAAATTAAAGGAAAAAATACATTATTAAAATCAAAATTTCATTTAAGATGCTATCAATATTAATATAAATAAAGAAATAAAATTTATAGCAATATACGAAAATTTTTATTTATTTAAATATCTCGTAAGAAAATAAATTGTTGTTTATAGTAAAAATTAAATGCATTAAAAAGGAGAAAATAATTTCTCCACACACACCACGATTTCCTTACAATTAATCATATCTAATAAAAAGCGTGAGCGCCAAACATGCAGGAAAAGGAAAAAAATCGAAGGACATTTCATTGTATATGGATAAACCTTTCTGTTTTTTTATTTTTCCACTATACTTGCTAACTATGTTTTTTTTAAGTAAAATTTGTGTTTTTCCCTGCAGGTTTGGCGCCCACGCTTTCATTTTTACCGACCGACGATAGTAAGGGAGGTATTGTTTTCACACCAAATTTCACATGTGGAGATTTTTACATATCTCCACGAAACATGCATTTTCTTAACAGAAAAAAGTATTTTTAGCATGATGTCTGTCCGTCCGTCTGTCCGTCCGTATAGATGTGTACAGCCTGAACGGCTTAACGGATTTTGATGAAATTTGGTATATTTACTTAATGCATCAGTGGGATGAATTGATCAACTTTTGGTGCAAATCCGAAAACCGGAAGTGGTAGTATTAGCGATCGGGAAGGGTTATTTTCGCACCAAATTCACATAAGGAGATTTTTTTACATATCACCACGAATGTATTGGTTTTATCCTCGGGAAAAATCATCTTCATTATGTTTTTCTTAATTTAAAATTATATGACGTCACCCAGCCCTTCATGACGTACAGTCTCGGGTAACGCCGGCATATTATAAATAAAATAAAATTAAAAATATTTATGTTCTATCCATATCTGTTTTTTATTACATTAATAGATATATTAAAATTAT
This sequence comes from Labia minor, assembly GCA_963082975.1. NCBI lineage: Eukaryota > Metazoa > Arthropoda > Insecta > Dermaptera > Spongiphoridae > Labia > Labia minor. Next base: position 51,796,948 of record OY720344.1, read on the forward strand.
TTGAAATTGTTTCTGTAGCTGGAAATTAATTTATTTCAAACCGTCGGTCGGTTCGGACCTGGCCACAGGTCAACTTATTTAGATATGATTAATTGTAAGGAAATTGTAGTATTTGTGGATAAATTATTTTCTCCTTTTTAATGCATTTAAATAAAAGTGTGTTTTCAAAGTTATTTTTTCTATTTTTTTTATTTCCTAATTTTTAGTCTTGTAAAGTATAATATTTGAGGTTTAATTAATATTTTATTTTCTATTTTTTAGGGCATTTATGATTAAAAAGTTATTTTTATTAATTTATTTTCAAGTTTTTAGTTTTTTTTTCTTTAAAATATTTTATTGCTGCTTGCAAGTTGTAAAACATTCCACTATTGACTACTATTTAAATCCGTTATTCTCGAACATATATCAGATTCTTCGCCAAGTTTCTAGACCTTTTCTAGATGACATTGATTATGCAAGTGACTTATTAAGCCATCGGCATACTTCCGTGTACTATGCGGCACTGAGTTCTTTTCGGAATTATAAAACAACACAAGCACATTGTATAGAAAATATAAAGAAAAATATAAAAAAATTGTAAATATAAATTTAAATATAACAAATTGTATTAACATCAATCATTTATAAGTTCACAAATTTTAAAACTCCAAAATCCCTCAATTAGAAGTCGGTTAAAATCCAGTTACAAATTAATAACATTACTGACAGAAAAGTGAAGTTAATAAAAAGCGTAGAAAAAGAGAAAGAATAAGTTGACCTGTGGCCAGGTCCGAACCGACCGACGGTTTGAAATAAATTAATTTCCAGCTACAGAAACAATTTCAAATAATTTTCATATATCTATTAATGTAATAAAAAACAGATATGGATACATAAATAATAAATATAAACATTTTTAATTTTATTTTATTTATAATACATATGCAAGACCAGGCTGTGAAGTCATGAATGGCTGGATGACGTCATATAATTTTAAATCAAGAAAAAACTAATAAATATGATTTTTCTCGAGGATAAAACCAATACAAAGTGCATGATTCGTGGTGATATATAAAAAAATCTCCTTTGGTGTGAAAATAACCATCCCCTTCCTATCGTCGATCGCAATAGTACCACTTCCGGTTTCCGTATTTGCACCAAAAGTTGAACAATTCATCCCACTGATGCATTAAGTAAATATACAAAATTTCATCAAAATCGGTTGAGCCGTTCAGGCTGTACACATCTATACGGACGGACGGACAGACATCATGCTAAAAATACTTTTTTCTGTTAAGAAAATGCATGATTCGTGGAGATATGTAAAAATCTCCACATGTGAAATTTGGTGTGAAAACAATACCTCCCTTACTATCGTCGGTCGGTAAAAATTATTTATACATTTATTATAAACGACTTATGTAATTTACATAAATAAAATAAACGAATAATCTTCTTGTTAATATTTAATATGTATGGATTAAAAATTTTCTTCAATGCCAATATTTGAAACGAGAGAAACACATACCAATTGTTCTTAGTGAGAAGGAAATTTATAAATAAATAAATAAATAATCATTTCTATTTCCAAAAAGATACTATTTAAAAAGATCACAAGAAATCCATAAATCATTGATTAACTAAGAATAATTAATCCAACGCATTTTTAATCATCTAAGTTTATCAAACAACTGATTTACGTACATTTGGGTAAATTTATAAATGAAAAAAATGTGGGATGTCCCCGGTCATGCAAATTCCAATTGGATAAATTAACACATATATAGTATATTTAAATTAAATTATAAATTAAAATTAATAAATAGTATTTATTAAACCAGCGCGAGTTTGGCTCTTTGTTGAGGGCATCTGTTCACATGCTGGTGCGTGATTGTTAGTCAACGTGCTAAAAAATTAATTCCGGTACTTTTAGCGATTCAACCAAGCTGAAATTCTATATATAGCAGTTTTATGCAATTTTTAAACATGTGAAAAACTATAAAAGATATACTGAGAGGAGTACATGAATATATTTGATTTAATAGTGCTTATTGTGAATTTCTATATTGCTGTGAAATTTGTATTTATTTATCAAATATTAAATAATTTAACTTTGATATTTGATTTGTTACAATGTAATTTAAATTATTTATCAAACAATTTATAATAAATTTTTCTATTTTATTTGTGTTAAATGTTAAAAAAAATTTTATATTTATATTTATCAAATAATAAATAATATAACTTCATAAGTTAAATAGTGTTAAGTGAAAAATAAAAATTATTCAAGAATTGCTGGGTTTGTTTCGAATATTATGTGTACGGAAACTCTGTGCACGGATGGTATGTCGAGTTTGATATTCAAATAATTGCAGGGAATTCGGAAGGCCTGTGTGAGGGGGTGATCTTCGGTCATTTTTTTTTGCGGTGCCATCTATTGGGCGCCTGAAGAGTCAACCGTTTTCCTGTAACGCCATCTGGTGTTCGTATTACACCCTTCCCATTGAGGTGATACTGGGTTGCAAGTGTATACACCTATCCCCCGATTTACACGGTACTTGTTTTTCACGTTTTCGCTTTTACACGGTTTTCCAAATAAGTTTTTTTTTTTGTTTTTATCGCACTCTACTAAATGCTACTGTGTACACATCTCATGGGGAATCCCGAGCTTATGTGCTGACTTGCTGCACATGCACACTGTGTCTGTATTTCTTCGCATAAAATTAAAGTTTTATCTACGGAAAATTGTATTTGAGTGAAAGTTTCACAGTTTCAGAAAGATTTAATTTTCCATATTCCAACCTTCGATTCCGAAAAAAAGAATGAGAGTAATTTCTGATAGTGATGAAGGATAATAAAACACCTTTGGTTTTATTTTTTGTTCTTCTGTTTAATGTATTGTAATTAAATAAAAAAACAGTGTTTCCGTAACATATTACATATTTTAACCTGTCAATGCATTTTATTTTTATTTCTGTGTACCAAAAAATCTTGAAAAAAATCACAACTATTAAATAGCAAAATTATGCATTTACTGCAACCTTTTCGATTTACATGGTTTTGACTTGAAAATTTTCAATTTTCGATTTACACGTTTTTCTCAGGAACGTATCTACAGTGTAAATCGGGGGATAGGTGTACTCACAGACCATCCGTTAACAGACCTGGACACGCAATTGCACGCAATGTAATTTTCTGATTAGCGTTTTGCGCTATCTGTCGGTGCTAAACCTTAAAAAAAATTTTAAAAAAAAGGGTGGGGGCTTGTGCACGTTTTTTAAATTTATTTATATTTGGAAGAATTATTGAGAAATAAAAATTGTAGAATTTTTGCACGTTTTTTAAATTTATTTTTATTTAGAAAGAATATTGGGAATTAAATATTGTAGAATTTTCAGTTAAGTGAAAAATAATTTATTTGCAAATAAAACTGACATTTCAGCAATCAATTATGCTTATTGCCAAGATTTTTGCCAAAATGATGGTTTTATATCCAAATAAATGATTTTTCACTTAACTGAAAATTCTACATACTTTTATGTAATTTACATATCTACAAGAAACGAGTAATGTTTTATGTAATATACAATATGTATTTGAAAATAAATTAAAATTACAAAATACTATTTACAAAAATTATGTTATGAGTAAACACTAGTAAACACACATCTTTTACAAATATGTTTGTTACACATTGTATTTAATTTTTTACTTTGCTTTGTAAATTTTACACTCATTTTTGATGAGATGGGAATAAATAAATATTTAGATATGAAAACAACCAATGACTCATGGGAAGTGTGAGGTTTAGTGGAAACAGGGAAAAGACAAAACGAATGGAATGGGTAGCAATACCAAACCATCAACGGAAACAAAAAAGCTATTTTACATAATAGTGCAAAATGTTTGCATCTGCAGGGTCATCTGGGTTTGCTATATTGCAAAAGTGTCTTTCAAGAGCCTTCATCTCCGTGTACGGGCCATGGTTTAGTATACACCAGGGGTGGACACGTAATGTTAAATTCTTGAAACAGCGTTTAGCGCTGCTGCTTCATAGCGGCTCAGGAAAGAACTAATTGAGATAAAAAAACCGGCCTGGCACCTGGCACCATTTTTAAAATCCATTTTGAATTATTTGAATGAGAGGAACGGGAGGAATGAAAAAGCAAAATGTGCAGCATCGTACACGTGGCGGAAGTGAAACTTCTTACAATCTAGAGAATAAGATAAATTTTAGTTGAGAGTGTGAGTGAGAGAGAAATAGAGAAAAATAAACCACACTGCCCTCTCCTACAAAGAATATTTCCAAGCACATACAATTAACAAGTCCACCCTTGCAATTTTCAATTGAATGACTCTCGCCAAGTGTTTTACCTGCTAAATGCTAAGAACCTTAATTTTAAGAGGTTGATTGATACATTGCAAATTATGTCGAATCATAAACTTACTATTTCAATTGTAATGTTCACATGTGGAAGTGTGAACGTGACAAACATAACTTACTTATTCTTAATTGTAATGGACACATGTGGGAGCTTGACATTATAAGCCTTTCTGGGAAATTGCAAAATGTGTTTATTTTTTTATATAAATAATGATCATGCAAATTACACTAAAAATTAAAAAATTATTAGCTATAATAAACTATTATTGGCTATAAATTAATTAAAATTAATTAAATTAATAAAAATAATTTAAAGATACAACTTGTTGAGAAATGAACTTATAATTAACATTTCCTTTAAAACTGTTTAAAACCCCAGAGTGGACGCTGACAATTTGGGTTTTTCCTGGTAAGACTGTCCCCCCCCCTGGTTTTTCCCAATAACAAAGTGAAAGAAAATTCCCTTATGTTGCCTCCCCTTCCGACCCCCTAAGAGGGGTTATTTTAAAGGAACAATCGGAAAATAATTTTAAATGAATGAATAAATGAAAATTCAAATTTTATATATAGTTTTTTATATATGTTTATTTATTCACAAAAAATTAATTAAATTGTAATTTAAATTCTTATAGTTTTATTAAATAAATCATTTTTAGTTATAATTTTATATAAGCATTTTTTAATTGAACCTATTCAATCTTGTCATTCCCTAATCAGCATACGCGGTTTCAATAACCCTTTTAATTATTCTAAATTCAATCTTTAATTAAATCTAATTTAACACACAACAATTCCGTCTCATTATTGTAATACAAAGTTAGAAATATTAAGTTAATATAATTAATATTATTTATTTATTAATACCAATTAATAATATTAATTACTTATAAATAATTCATAATAATAATAAATTGTGATACCAACTTATAGGAATATTAAAATAATATAATTATTATTTTACATATATATGAATATAATATAAATATTTTTAATTTTATTTTAAGAATAGATATATATCTAAAAGGCGGTAACTGTGAGGTCACATACTAATTTTTATTCTTTGACCCAGCAGAGGCTGAGAAATATTATTCCGCGTCAACGTACTAGCGCGCATGCGCGCCGTGGACTTTGGACCTAGCGAGAGGGTATTAGAACGAAAGACAGCACAAAACGAAGACGCAGATAGCCTCTTTCTCAAAGACGAAAGACCGGACAAAAGAAAGACGCAGATAGCCTCTTTCTCAAGAACGAAACACCGCACAAAAGAGAGACGGAGATAGAGGCTATCTCATTCTCACTCGTTATATCTATATCTTTTTTCTCTCTTGCGTTACGAATGCGTTACGAAATTTCAATTTTTCAATTCACTCTCCATTCTCAACCAAATGTCAGGACGCCGCTAAAGAAGTTTCACTTCAAAAAATTATGAAATTTTTCAGTTGAGTGAAAAATTATTTATTTAGAGCTAAAACTGACATTTCAGAAATAAATTTTTTTTTTTTCAGAAAATTGCTGAAATGTTGGTCTTATCCCCAAATAAATAATTTTTCACTTAACTGAAAAATTTAATAATTTGCATGTCTAGAAGAAAAGAATAATGTTGTATGTGACATATTTATTTGAAAATAGATTATTACAAAATATCATTAACAATAATGATGTGTATCTCATTTGTAAACAATTCTTTTATACATATTTTTCTTTAAACATATAATATTAAATTTCTCACTTAAATAAAAATTACACAATTTTTCAATTATATAATTATATAAATTGCACATCTAAAATGAAAAGAATAATGTTCTATGTAACCTATTTATTTAATAAATAGATTATTATTGTGACATGTTTTTAAACAAAATTAAAAAAAATTTATAAAATTTATACAACTGAGGTGTATATTCCTGTTTTCCCAACCTTGGATATTCCATTATTAAATATCACAAAACCTACCATCTTGATTTATATTCAAGGGTTAATTAATTTCTTCTTTTCAGGTGTGTAGAAATCATAATCATTAAAATGAAGTTTGCATACACGATATTTTAGCAGACTATTATACTTATTATTATTATTATTATACTCGTTGGCAACCAGAACAAGTGTTCTTGTTCTTCTCCAGGTAGAGAATTTGTAACACAATTCTTATGAATACAATCTAAAAACTGCAAAATCAAAAATTTATTTATATGTACATATATTATATAACTTTATGAATATCAATAATAGTAAAATTATATTAATTATACTTACTTTATTATTATTCATATTGATCGCAATTGGAGGGTGTCGGATCAGTCAGATAATATAATATTTACAATTGTTTCAAATTGTTTAGGTTAGACAATCAGATGTTTACATGTTTACGACACTTCACAATATTTAAAATGATTCAAATGGTTTTCATAAATTTAAAAATGAGCCTGGTGCGACATCTGTTGGTTGTTTTATGAACAACGTTCGGATTTAAATTAGTGCCAGCAGCGCCTCTTGTGGCCCCTATGTGCTTAACATGTTTTCAAAATGTCTGGGCTTGTGTCGGGGGGTTGGGTCCATCCCACTCTTAGGCAGCCTTTGAACCCATGTTTTTAGTGTGCTAGGGAATAAATAGTTGGCGCTGCAGGCATCCAATTTTTAACTCCCCAGGCGCTCTCGAGATCGCACTACTGCAGAAGATAAAATTTGAATTTATTTTCTTGGACTTGTAAAATCATCCCCCAGTTGTGAGTCCATGTGTGTCATTGTCCCCTCGCCACAGACTACATCGTGCATAAAAATTCGAAATCCGAAGGCAGCAATTGCAAACATGCCTACAGTAAGTAAAATTTTATTATATAAATTATTTTAAATTAATACTAGCTGATCAGAGCGCCTTCCAGGCGCTCTTCACACCTAGACGGGGGCTCCGCCCCCTGTACCCCCGAGTGATACATAGTATTTGGTTGAAAGTCTGTATGTAAAAGGTTTTCATCCATTTTGTTTCAATCAGTATAAGTAGATAAGACATATATTTGTTTTCTTAGAAAATATATATTTTAATTTAATCAGTAAATTAATTATATATTATTATTGAATATGTTATATTTATCTAACTCTGTGTCTATACAGTTTTCGAAAGTTCTTAGCTGCAGCATCCACTTTTCTCTAAGAGTCCCTATCCTGAGCTACAACCAAATCCTGTCCCATCCTTCATTGTCCACCCACCTTGATCTTTGGTCTTCCACCGGATGTTTCCCAATATTTGCATGTGTGTCTGCATACATATCTACGTATATGATAACTGAATAATAATAAATTTAATATCATTTTAAATGAATATTAATTTATATAATAAATATATTTCGTAATTTGATTCTAAAATATTATTAATTTCGTAATTTGATTCTAAAATATTATTAATTTCGTAATTTGATTCTAAAATATTATTAAAATAAATATTTTTTATTCATAAAACTAACTTATACTTACATCTCAAAAACAGCCTTTCTGGGAAATTGCAAAATGTGTTTATTTTTTTATATAAATAATGATCGTGCAAATTACACTAAAAATTAAAAAAATTATTAGCTATAATAAACTATTATTAGCTATAAATTAATTATAATTAATTAAATTAATAAAAATAATTTAAAGATACAACTCGTTGAGAAATGAACTTATAATTAAAATTAATAAAAATAATTTAAAGTTACAACTCGTTGAGAAATGAACTTATAATTAACATTTCCTTTAAAACTGTTTAAAACCCCAGAGTGGACGCTGACAATTTGGGTTTTTCCTGGTAAAACTGTCCCCCCCCTGGTTTTTCCCAATAACAAAGTGAAAGAAAATTCCCTTATGTTGCCTCCCCTTCCGACCCCCTAAGAGGGGTTATTTTAAAAGAACAATCGAAAAATAATTTTAAATGAATGAATAAATGAAAATTCAAATTTTATATATTTTTTATATATGTTTATTTATTCACAAAAAATTAATTAAATTGTAATTTAAATTCTTATAGTTTTATTAAATAAATCATTTTTAGTTATAATTTTATATAAGCATTTTTTAATTGAACCTATTCAATCTTGTCATTCCCTAATCAACATACGCGGTTTCAATAACCCTTTTAATTATTCTAAATTCAATCCAGAGTGCTACCAATTAATTAAACTTATTTTTAACCCAATTTTTCTTATAAAATACCTCACCCCTAATATCTTATACACGACAATCTATATATAAGATGGTAGGTTTAATCAAATGGACTATAGACAGATTTGTTTGCTAAAAACATCTTATTACATTAGAAAAATTTTAAATAATTACAATAAATAGAATAATATATTCTTACCTAAAAACAAATTGGTTTTTATAGTCAACAATTCTTATCTTGTTAATAACTAAATAACTTAAGAGTATAACTAATGGTTTTCAATTTATAAAATCTAATTTAACACACAACAATTCCGTCTCATTATTGTATTGTAATACAAAGTTAGAAATATTAAGTTTAAAAAAAATTAAAAATATTTGAATTTGGAAAATTATATGTAGCGCCATCTGTCGATAGTTTTGTGTAACTACAGACTTTTAGCAAAATATTAATAATTAAATTAATTTTGGATAAATTAATTTTGGATTTAACTACACTAAAACCTTCCCTGGGATGCCCACAACAATCCCTGAAAGTTTCACCGTAATCGGACGGGTAGTTTTTGAGTCTATAAGAGACAGACACACAGACAGACAGACACACAGACACACAGACATTGCCTTTTATATATATAGATTAAATTTATTAATATATTATTAAATATTTTTTTTATTTACAAAATTTTACATATTTGCCATATTAAATATTATTATTTATATTTACATTAATAATCAGAATTACTGAATTATGTACATATAAAATAAAATATTTGAATATATTATTATTATATGTTGTCTATTGAAAATGAACGAGTTTCTTTCTAATTTAACTATTCTTCGTATACCTGATCCAAGACAATAGGCTAAGTTTTTATTAAACAGACCATATTTATAACCTGTCGATCAACCCATGTACTTAAAATTCGATATTCCAAACATATATATTAAACTATTTTAAAATTATTTGTTATCATTTCTCAGATGGATTAATCATGAAAACAGCGATTTTACAACAAGCAAGAAGAAAAAGTTAAACCGTGGAGTGATACCTCAGAAAGTAACCCAAGATAATATGTTTTGTGTATTTAATAATAAAACTATTTTCAAAGGTGTAAATTTATACGTCTCACAATATATGAAAAAACAATATGTAAATAAGATATGTTTAATAGTGAGATCACATAATTTGTAAATATAATTTTATAATTTTTATTAATTTTCAAATATATATTGTTTATATACATAAAAAATTATTCGTTTCTTTTAGATATGTTAATTACATAAAAAGATTGTAGAAAATTTTCAGTTTAATTAAAAATTATTTATTTGGAAATTAAACCAATATTTATCTCCAAATAGATAATTTTTCATTCTACAATTTTTTAATTCCCAACATTCACAATATTCCTTAAAAAAAAAAAAAATCACACACACGCACACACACAAGCCAGATTTTTTATAAAATTAGTTAGCCGAGGGCGATACCAGGTGGCGCGATGTGCTAAAACTTTGCTTCAAAATTTAACCCGGAGTGGGGACATCTTATAGATAGTCTGTGTTCACAATATTTAAAATGATTCAATTGGATTTCATGAATTTAAAAATGAGCCTGGTGCGGCATCTGTTGGTTGTTTTATGAACAACTTTTGGATTTAAATTAGTGTCAGCAGCGCCTCTTGTGGCACCCATGTGCTTAACATGTTTTCAAGGGGTCTGGGGCTGTTTAAAATGGTCAACATGGTGAATGAGATGCTTCAGCTTGAGGATAAATGTTTTCGGCAGTTTTCGGATAACCGAATCAAACCGAATTAAAATTAGTGCCAGCAGCGCCTCTAGTGGTGCACTAATTGTCCCACTGGAAAAATTACCGTCATAAGGCTGTCCCAGGCGTGCCTCTGGTATACACCAACACCAGGCCCCCTAAACCCTATTGTTCTCCGTGAAACAAAGTTTTTGGCGCCATCTGGTTATGCTGGCATATAATAAAAAATCGGGCTTGTGTGTGTGCTATGTGTATGTGTATGTGTTTTCTACAGTTTTCTATTTCTAATTTATGTTTTATAGAAGCTGTAAAATTTGTGTTTAATATATAATCAAAAGCATATTGTGCAATTAGCATATCTACTCACTATTTTTAATTTTTAAAATAATTATTCTTAATAAAATAAATATAAATATTATTTTGTTTAGTGAACAAACTATTTATTTCATAATATTAAGTAATTTTAATTGTTTTTATGATTTTTATCAAATAATAAATACCCCTTAAATTTATATGTAATTGAATTTTTTCAATATCCTCAACATACTTATATCTTCTTTTGATCATAAGTGAATATTAACTAGATAAACATCTAAAATTTTTAAATTTTAAGAATAAATCAAATTTTATTAAAAATCCAATCTATAACACATCGTTCAATAAGTCCCGAGACTAACCCAGAGATGGTGCTAGTAGTACCAAAGTGGCCACGTTTCCATAGAGTGCGAACCACTACATGAAACGTGTAAAAATTTCACGTAGATCGGATCACAGACAGAGTTATCGAGGTTAAAGTAAAGTCACTTTGCAATTTGTTTGAAAAATGGAAAAAAGGGAGTTTCGCGTGTTGGTAAATCATTGTTTTTTAATGGGTAAAAACACCGTAGAGAAGCCCAGAAATGGCTTGAAAAACATTACCCGAACCCTCTCCATCCAAAACAACGATTTATCTTTGGTATGCTGAATTTAAACGTGGTCGTACGGACACAAACGACGCGGAACGTTCGGGTAGCTGTCACACAGGAAAAAGTGAGTGAAGTGTTAAAAATTGCAATTAAAAATCGCAAAGTGAAGGTTCACAGATGACACAGATATCATCTGGAAGCGTATTTACATTCTTCATGAAAAATTGAGGATGAAAAAGGTTTTTTCCAAGTGGGTGCCGCGATTGCCACAATGCACCAACCACAAGTCCATGAAAACAATGGCAAAATTGAACGAATTGGGCTTTTATTTCCTTCCCCACCTCCCGTATTTGCCAGATTTAGCCCCCAGCGACAACTGGCTCTGTGCTGATCTCAAAAAAATGCTTCAGGGAAAAAAATTTGGCTCTAATGAGGAGGTCATTGCCGAAACTGAAACCTATTTTGAAGGAAAGGATAAATCCTTCTATAAACCTGGTATAGAAATGTTGGAAAGGCGTTGGAAAGATTGTATCACTCTAAAAGGAGATTATATTGATGAATAAAAATGATTTTTGAAAAAAAAATGTTTTCGTTGTTAGTCTCGGGACTTATTGAACGATGTGTTATGAATGGATGGTAGGGAATAAAAATCTATAATCATTATTTTTTTAATGTCATTATTTTAAATTGACTAATTTAGACCATGATAAAATCAGATTTTGATTTTAATGAAACTGAATAAAAATACTGTTATAAGTACCTATTTTATCAATTTATTTATATACCTAATAAGAAACTCTTGACATTGTATAAATTAATTAATTAATTGTATTAATTAAAAAATTCAAATAACTTAATTAAATATAAAATTAGATACTATAATAGACAAGATTGAAGCTAATTTTGATCCTAGATTTTAAATTTAGTATTAAATTTTAAAAATATTTTTTAAATTTAAATAGACACCAATTTATGATAGATCTAGTTGCAAAATAAAGATATAGATAGCATTAGTATCTGCTAGCGCCTTTGGGGACCATGTGAGTGCAGCGAGCTCTCGCGAAGACATAATATTACACTACAAAGCAACATGGCGTCGCAAGTGAATTTGTTTCAAATATGTTGACATCAAATTGTAATTATTTATTAAATATTTATTTATGTGATTAGTATAGAATGTCAGAGCCAAAACGGACACCTCTAATATCTATAAATGCCGGAAAAAAAGATAAATCTCGTAAAGTGTTTGATAAAACAATACGTTTTGATGTGACACTACCAGAATCAACTGAAGAAGAATATCCAGAGTATGACTACAATGCTTTGCTTAGATCTGCTGAGGTGAGTTATCACTGAAAATGGTTACGTATTCCTTCAATGGACACATCTGTAAAATCATAAAATGTTGTAGAATTTATTATTTTAAGATCCAAAGTGATCCAAATCCAATCGAGATTAGAAATACCACCTTTTACCAACTGTTATCTTAGGTGAGGTTTGTTCGAATTATTTTCTCGTAACTTATTCCGATTGGAAGGACATGCTGTATTTTGAATGTAATTAGGTTCTATGAAGATCTAAAGCTACAGACGCCATGTTTAATCCTAATTTCTAGTTGTAATCTAGGAGAAATTTGAAAGACAATTATCTTAAACCAATTTCGATGTTCTTTTCATTCGTTAAAAAAATAATTTAATTATAAATTACTCATTGCAAATGTATTCAACCATATCTTTTCACTTATCGTAATTATAAACAAAATCATTTAGGGGTTAAAAAGGGGAGGTTTAAGATTAAACTATTTTAAATTTCAATGTGGAATGATCTTTAATATAAATACTTTACTAACACATCCACATCAATCTTTTTTTTGTTAATTATAATTATCAAAATTTTTCCACCAATTCATGTGTCACGTGTTCTTTTACTATTCCATTGTGATTAATAAAAAAACTCGTTAAATAGGAGCATAATATGGAATAAGAAAGATGTAAATAATGAAATATAAATTTGTAAAACGATTTAATATATTATATTAAATTTTATTGAATAGTTATATAATTATAAAAATAGCATAGAGGGAATGCTAATAATAGTTGAATATCTCGTAAGATTTGCGTATTTTTTTAATATTCTTTATGCAAAATGAATGAAACGATATTGTATTCATCATCAATAATTCAATTATCAAGTAAATAAAAATAAAATATATTTCTTTTTAAATGGATGAATTGTTTATTAAGAATATGATTGAAAAAGTTTCATTCATGTATATAATTTTTTTAAATTTTTGGAAGTTATTGTTCATTGATATTGAATATTCATTAAGTTACTAACTTAACTTAAATTAGATATTAAAAGGGAGAATGGTATTATTCACAAGGTGATGTTTTGTATCTATCTCTATATTTAAAGATTATATATATATTATTTATATTCGTAATTATATGAATAAAATCATTTAGGGCTTTAAAAGAGGGGAGGTTTAAAATTAAAATATTTTAAATTTCATTGTGGAATATATCTATATATAAAGAATTAAAAAGAAAGGGGTGGAATCTTTTACATCTTCTGAGATCTGTGGGAGAGGGGAATATATTTATCACAGGCGGGTGAAGTGGAGGGTCAAGAAAGTAGACAAGAGTACATATGAGGACTGCGACCTGCGCGGCTCGGTACCCCCCTGAAGTTGGGGGGAGGCTTGCTATTGTCTTATCGGGATAAAAATGCTCAAGCGGAGGGGAAGTTGCGCTCTGAATTGAGCAACGGAGAAGTGCAAGGGTCCAGCGTTCGGGTTGACATGTTCAATTCGAAGGCGTCCTAATGCTTGAACCTCGACCGCCATGGGGTAACCAAAGGGGTTAGATACCCAAAAGGAGCCTCCCACTACGGCACACGTGCATTCACAACACCTCTACCTATATTGTTCTTTACTCTCCACCATCATTTAACATTATATTTTTACTGTCTAAATTAATTTATAAATTAATTGTATTCGAAGAGAAATATTTAGCTACTAATCTATATATTATAATTGAAAGCAGTTCTATTTTAATTAATTTGAATTATTATTAATGATTTAATTATAATAATATATATATTTATTTATTTATTTTTATTAAAAAATAGTATATTTTTTATTTATTTTTTTATAAAATTATCATTTTATAAAAATTATTAATTTTTTTTTTATTAATCTGAAAATTCTTAAGAGATTATAAAATTTTATTCATAAAATATTGAAACCAAAAGAGATTTCAAAGATTAATTTTTATATTGAATATATACTTATCCTTTTGAAATAAAAGTGAAAGTATTTATTAATAAAGGTATTAAAGTTGAAATGCCTTTCATTTCAAGCATGAATTAATACTGTCTTGGCAGGCTTGAAATATGAAAAATATACATTTGAGTGATGATAAATTCATTCAATTTGAATTGCCCTTAATCTCTCCCTGGGGTATCAAACTATTTTTCAACACGTTAGAATATTATTATTATAATGTCATGTCATTATGTCCATTAATATATTTAATTAATACACCTAATTTTAAGGAAATTTGATAGGTATTTAATTTAATTTAATTTGAATTATATAGTTTATGCTTTAGAAAATATTAAAATTCATATATTTTATTGATTATAAAAAGAGTCAAAACTTTATTAACAGATTGCTTTGAAAAGGTGTACGAGTAAATACAATAACGGTTGTTTTAACAGGAAAACAGTGTAAAAACATATTTAAAATATCAATCCATTCGTTTAACGAACAGAAAAAAGATTACAATAAAATATATATATTTATTAATCTTTAGTGGAATAAAAAAATTTATAAAACATATACTTTTCGCTTTATTTAAATCGTACAACATGGATATTAATTTAAAAAAAATGTTTTTGTAATTGTAATTTTTTTTCCAATATTGCAAAAAAAAATTAACATCTGTTGATACTGAATACATATATTGTATCTATTAATAGTCTTAAAATTAATGAATTAAACTAATTTAATTTAATGAAATTTAGACTTTATAATAATAATAGACTAATATTTTTTATTCATTATTATATATTTTTTAATCAGAGATAATATTTATAAATTTTTCCATCTTCACCTTCGCTCCGATTGTGATTGTACGATAATATATATATAATATCAATTGAATAGACTTTCTAATTTTTGTTATTTAATTTCTATAACCTCTTACGGGTAGCCCTAAGCTTGTTATATAAATATTCATTATAATTAAAACAAGTTACTGAAATGACTATTATTGAATTCAATGTTAATTTAACAATTAAATTAGTTAAGATTATTTCAGATAATTACGTTATATACATAAAAATAACTTTTTTCTATATTAAGAAAATTTCGAATTACATATAATAAATAAATAATTATTTCAATATTGAATTTAAAATTAGTATTGAAGTTATTAACATTTGACTAATTTATTTTAAATGACTAACATCCTTGTAATTTTGCAAATTTCTATAATATCAAAACAAAATGAAATGGCGAGTGACCGACCACACGAAATGGGACATTAAGTCTTAACCTTATTATATAATTTATTTCGTTCCAAATTGGATATTTCTAACCCTCTCTTTTCATTAAATAATTTTAATAATTATTTTAATTTTTTAAACAATATATTATCGATTAAGAGATAAACATTCATAGATTTATATCTTATTCATAATATAAATTTATAATAATTGAAAATATAAGCTGATAATTATTTCTGATTTAATATTTATTTTTTTCATTTAATGGATGAATAAAGATTTCGATTTAAAATAAAAATATAAATATTCGTAAAATCTATTATCAATTACTAATGATTAATAAACTTATATTTAAAATTCTCAATAAATAAAACCTAGAACAAAAACAATAACCTTGAACAAAAATAAATATCTTAAGAACGATTTTAGATAAAAATTATTAAATTTTACCGGACCTTAAAAAAAATTCTATTTCTTTCATTCTCTATGATTTTATTTATTTACACTTTTACTTCATTATAGATTGTTTTTTCTTTAATTATTTATTTTTAAAATTTATTTATATATTTTGAACCAATTCTTGATAGGCATTAATTTTAATATATATATAAACTTAAATCGTCGTTTATAATAAATGTATAAATAATTTTTACCGACCGACGATAGTAAGGGAGGTATTGTTTTCACACCAAATTTCATATGTGGAGATTTTTACATATCTCCACGAATCATGCATTTTCATAACAGAAAAAAGTATTTTTAGAATGATGTCTGTCCGTCCGTCCGTCTGTCCGTCCGTCCGTCTGTCCGTCCGTCCGTCTGTCCGTCCGTATAGATCTGTACAGCCTGAACGGCTCAACGGATTTTGATGAAATTTGATATATTTACTTAATGCATCAGTGGGATGAATTGATCAACTTTTGGTGCAAATCCGGAAACCGGAAGTGGTAGTATTAGCGATCGACGATAGGAAGGGAAGGGTTATTTTCACACCAAATTTCACATGAGGAGATTTTTTACATATTATCACGAATCATTCACTTTGTATTTGTTTTATCTTCGAGAAAAATCATCTTTATTAGTTTTTTTCTAAATTTAAAATTATATGACGTCATCCAGCCATTCATGACGTCACAGTCTGTTCTTACATATATATTATAAATAAAATAAAATTAAAAATATTTATGTTATATTCATATCTGTTTTTTATTACATTAATAGATATATTAAAATTATTTGAAATTGTTTCTGTAGCTGGAAATTAATTTATTTCAAACTGTCGGTCGGTTCAGACCTGGCCACAGGTCAACTTATTTGTTTTTGTTCTTTTTCTTTTTCTTTTTTGTTTGTAAACTTTCTAAATATTTTGTTGTAATTTTCCTTGAGGATAAACAATCCTCACCGTTAAAGGTTCAAATAGGCCACATAAGGTGTGAATGTATAAATATATAAACTTAAATTATAATCTAATGTTAAAAGTGATGTAACTAATGTAGAACTAATTAAAATATCTTCCCAGCGCCGTTAGTTTATGCAACCACAACTTCTTAATATAAGAATGTTAATAAATTTGTTCATTTCTAAATAACGATCCAAAATCCTGATACTGATAATTCTTTTTCAAAACATGAAACTTTTAACAAATATTCCAGATTATTCTATTAAGATGGTCTGGGGTACATTAACCTTACATGAAGTAGAGAAAAAACTTGCTAGTTATCTAAATTAATCTAATTAAGACAATTTTAAAGATTTCTTTAATGGAAAAATAAATGTATTATGTAAAAAACATTATTTTCAAGAAAAGATACGTTAATTTAACGGCTGCTAAAATAATAGAAATCCTACTGTGTGTAGGATTAAAGGATATTTTATTTCTTTTTTACTAAATTGTCATTGAGATAAAAGAAAAGAATTATTCGATTTTTATCTAATTTGACCACAAAAGAGATCTTTGGACTCGAATAGCGAATTATCTTTAAATGACCCTTTGTATCTACAAAATTGAATTGAAACAATAATTATAGGAGAGAAGTTCGGATCCTTTCTCTAAATAAAGTTTTAAAATGTATTTAAGGTCATCTAACTTTCTTTTCATTCTATTAAATAAAATCATAAAACTTCTCTTGTAATTATAATTGTATTTCCAAATTCATAAATATAAAAAATACTGTCATATTGTTTAGCAATTTCCTCTTTTTTATTTTTTATATACCTAATTTATTTATATAGCTGAATAAAATTTAACTTTTTGGAAATGCCTGGCATTGAAAGATGATGATGGCAAGTGGCAACCAAAAAAAAAAACATTTATGCCATTTCCACTTCCATCTTCTATTCTTATTTTCCTTTTATTCCACAAAACACTATAGTTTAGGCCAGCTCTTATCAGTTAAAATTGAACTTTTTATTTCAATAATTTTCAGATACGATGAAACGATAGTATAATATCTCATTAATATTAATCCCATCAGATTATTCATTAATTATAAAAAATTGAAGGTAGTTATGCATTTGTATGATTAAAATTAAATAATTATTAACATTTTTTTTATCAATATTTACAGATCATATTCGTATATTTACATCAATGTCCTCTATTATTATTATTATGAGAATTATTCTTAAGTGAAAAACAAATATATTTTATTTTATTTTCCCTAAATTAAACTTATCAAAAACCTTCATCTTTTTTATTTGTTATTATTTTTAATTATTTATAATCTGATTGTGATAATAAATATATATGCTAGATATTCAAAAGTAATTACCTAATGGTGTTATTTAAAAATATTATTCAGAATAGAGTTTCGTTTTGATAAATCTATCGAATATAATAAAGTAATATTATTGAATTTAAACAGAATTGTTTTGTAAGAAAATTTCAAAAATCAAAAGATTCATTCGAATAAAACTAGTTCAATAAAAATGATATTAACGCATTTATAATGTATATTTCATCTATTAAATATTATATACACCAGTGGTGCGCAACCATCTTCATTTGCGACTCCCATTTTTTTGAAAAAATTTGTCGCGACCCCTGAGTAGATAGTAGAGGTTTTTTTTTAATCGTTAAGGAAGTTATAGTTTACCTACGTGAAGATATTTATTAATAAGATACTTAGAAAAACGTTGATTGTCATCACCAGGTTTACTGGATTTCTTTTTCCCCAAACTGTTAACTAAAATACCCCAATTATATTGACTAATATTAAATAGATATCATAGATACAATCACTACTAATATTACTTATATGATTATTTATTTAAGTATGATTTTTATTAAGATTAAAACAATGATATATTTATTAATAAATAAATATGAAAAAATTGAATTAAAAAATATATTTTGCTTAAAAAAAATAAATTATTTAATGACAATGATAATGATCTTCAGTTTATATTTCTTCTTTATTTAATTACATTATACATATATATCTATCTCTGTACTTCTATGGAACTCGAAAGTTCTTGGCCTCAGCAACCACACTTCTCCAAGTATCCCTATTTTGAGCCGCAACGCTCCAATCTCTACCCTCTCCCATCTCTCTCACGTCCCTTCACACATGATCCACCCACCGCATCCTTGGTCTTCCAAGCGGCCGTTTCTCACTCGGTCTCACCACCAATATAGTTGTCGCTATTCTTTCCTTTCCCATTCTAGCAACGTTCCCTGCTCATAGCAGCCTTCTCGATTTTATAACCCTAACCACAGACCATCTAACAGACTCCTAAACTCTATTGTTCTCGATGAAACAAAGTTTTTGGCGCCACCATGCGAATGCTGGCAGTAACTTATTGAAAAAAAAAATCGGGCTTGTGTGTTTGGTCTTTGCAAAGAGAGACGGAGAACAATAGAGTTTAGGGGGCCTGACCCTAACTATATCTGGAGATGCATAGAGATCATACAATTCCTCATTATGGATTCTTCGCCATTCCCCGGTGACCTATAAATGCTGCTAAGAATCCTATTCTCAAATACTCTAAATCTACTCTCGTCTCCTAAGGTCATAGACCAGGCCTGACACCCATATAATACAACTGGCAAAATAATTGTTTCATATATTTTAATTTTTATCCCCTTTGATAATAATTTTGACTCGATAGGCCCTTTTCTGCATGATAATAGGCACTTCCCGATTACAACCTCGCTTTAAATTCTTCTCGAATATTATTATCCTTCGTTATCACAGAACCTAAGTATTTATTTTTCTACATTTTCGTATTCTATGTTTTGTATGTTAAGAATGTGTGTTAATACTATTCCTCTCTGTTACTAAATACTTTGTCTTAGCACTATTAATTTCCAACCCCACCACTTTTCCTGCTTCGATTAATTTTTCTCCGTTATCTTTAATTGCAATTGCCAAATCTATTAAATTTAAGTGGTCTGCATAACCTAATACTTGAAATTTTTTGTTTAGTTGGATTCCGTTTGATTTTTCCACACACTTTGTCTAATTAAATATTTCAGTACTAAATTAAATAAAATTGGTGATAGTGCGTCTCCTTGTTTTAACCCATTCCCAATTTCTGACAGTTGATTCCCGCATCTTACTCTTCCTTTACTACTTTCAAGACAAATTTGAATCATACGTACTAGTTTTTTAGAATTCCCATTAAGATCAAAATTTGAAAAAGTTTTTCCCGATCTATTGAGTCATATGCTTTTCTAAAGTCTACAAAAAATTGGTGGACAGAGATATTGAATTCGCGTTTTTTCTAATATCAGCCTTAATGAGAATTTCTGACCTACAGTTGATCGATTTGACCTGAACACTGATATTCTCCTAATATTTTCTCTGCATTTGGTCGTAATTTCATTCAAATAATACTCGAGAGAATCTTATGCAATGTCGTCAAAAGAGAAATTCCTCTATAATTATTGCAGATGGTTCTATTTTCCTTCTTAAAGATTGGGATAATAACTGCATCAAGGGTATATATATAACTTTGTCATTTATAAACTTTGGCTAAATAAACGCCATTATTTAAAGAAAGATTTGATTTTTCAACTTCTTTTCATATCCTAATTTATATAAATTATTCCTTCCATTCTTTCGTTCATACATCTTTTTACCGACCGACGATAGTAAGGGAGGTATTGTTTTCACACCAAATTTCACATGTGGAGATTTTTACATATCTCCACGAATCATGCATTTTCTAAACAGAAAAAAGTATTTTTAGCATGATGTCTGTCCGCCTGTCCGTCCGTATAGATGTGTACAGCCTGAACGGCTCAACCGATTTTGATGAAATTTGGTATATTTACTTAATGCATCACTGGGATGAATTGATCAACTTTTGGTGCAAATCCGGAAACCGGAAGTGGTAGTATTAGCGATCGACGATAGGAAGGGAAGGGTTATTTTCACACCAAATTTCACATGAGGAGATTTTTTTATATATCACCACGAATCATACACTTTGTATTGGTTTTATCCTCGGGAAAATCATATTTATTAGTTTTTTCTTGATTTAAAATTATATGACGTCATCCAGCCATTCATGACGTCACAGTCTGGTCTTACATATATATTATAAATAAAATAAAATTAAAAATATTTATGTTATATGCCTATTTGTTTTTTATTACATTAATAGATATATTAAAGTTATTTGAAATTGTTTCTGTAGCTGGAAATTAATTTACTTCAAACCGTCGGTCGGTTCGGACCTGGCCACAGGTCAACTTATTATTATATATTATTATAACGTTTTTCTCAACTTCACTTGGCATCTGTCTGTCTGTCTCTCTGTTAGCTCTTTTGACAAGAAATATAATTGAATTGTAATTAATTAGCGATTAATTACTTTTAGTAACTAACCCCTTTTGTGTTGCTCCGATTAATTTTTCTTCAACGGATTCTGAAGCATAAATATTGATTTCAGTATAGATTTTTTATTTTGAATTTAATTGAGATTATTTCATAGTAATGAAATTAATGATGAATTCTTATTAATCAGGTTTGTTGCCTATGAAAGGGGGATAGATTTCCCCTCAAATGGCAAAGAGGAAGTAAACTTTTTTATATATGTCCCGGAGAGAAAATTAAACAAAGCATTGAGCTTTTTTTGAAGACAATATGAGTCAGGTGGGACAATCTTAAGTCTTCTGAAACAGTGTTTTTACACACACACACATACAACGTTTTTTTATAAAAAATTTTTTATTTATATTATTATTTGTTATTATTTATTATCTACAAAACAATTTCTTTCTGCTTCTATTTCAACTTTACTCTGTTTTAAAGGATTGCTTATTTTTTAATATTCTATTTTTGGATTAAATTTGTTAATTTCAATTAAAAGGTTGTGTATATATAATTTGTTAATTTCAATTAAAAGGTTGTGTCTTTTTGGTTTTTAACAATAAATTAAAAGTTTTTTTCCCTTTAATTAACAATTATACAAATAACAATTTTAAAGAAATTTAACAATTCTCAAATGTGACAAAGAATACTAAAATATTTTGAAGATATTGAAATATTTATATAAACATACTTAAATATTTCTTAAATCTATTCTAATTTGTTCTGTCCTATCATATAATGTAAAATTTAGATATAAATAGGATAAATGTATAAATATTATACTATTTAGTGATTTGAATTTCATAAAGAATTTTTGAAAATTGCTCAATTCAAAATTTAGAATAAATATCGATAAATGAAAAAATATTTTTTTTAAATTACATATTCATAGTAAATATTTAACTGAACTTTAGTTTTTATAATGCACTATGTTTATTACCATTTATAAATTTATATCCATATATAAATATATATTACATTAATAAATTATTTTATAAAATAACTAATTATTTTTAATCAAACTTTATGTTGGTATTACATGTCAATTAAACATATAATAGTTGAATTTTATCAAATAATATTATTTTAAATATTATTTTTTTCAAAAATGTTTACTTTACAAAGCAAAGTTTGTTAAAAATATATCACAGATAAGGTATTTATTTATAAAGCTTTATGAAATATGACCTCAGTAGGAATTATAAATGGCTTCAATTGTTTTATATTCTACAGTAATTTTTGACGTCCCCAGTTGTAAATTTCTCATTTGAAATTTCTAAATCTTTATATTTATCACTTTCTTATCTTTCCAATGATATATATATAATCTTAAATTGACGTAAATTAAATATTTTAGAGCTCATGTTTGTATACTAATATTATTGTGGAATAATCACTTAGAGATTTAGTTGAGAAGAAATAGATATATATTGAACCATCGTCTTCAATGGCACGTTTTCTTATAATTCTATAATTACTTTAATATATATATTTCTTTTATTGTCTTTAGTCAAGAATTTATTCTTTAAATGGCTTTTTTTTATTTATTTAGTTGTATATGCATGGATCAATATTTATTTTAATGACATTAAATGTCCACATTGTTTTATGAAAAGTTGCCTATAATAACAAAAATAAAATTCTCCTGCAAACAGAATCAATGGAAACGAGGTGTTGGAAATAAATAAATATGCACCCCAAGCCCCTCCCTTTTGTATCCCTATTCTCGCTTACCCACGTATTGGTCAACAATTTATGGACACCCCAAGGGTTACTCCTGAGGGGGGAAACTTAGCAGGAGACGCTTCGTCTGGCTTGGCAACGCTCTCCTTTACAGCCTCGTTTTGTTCGATATCAGAATGTGTCGAAAGCGTGTTTGCATGCACGCGGACCTTCCAAGGCCTTACACGTCCTCGAGAGGACTTTGTGTGTCCATTGGCGCAGGGATGGCTGGGGGGGGGGGAGAAATGGAAAGTAAGACTCCACTGAACAAGATCCACCTTCCAGGGTCGAGGCCGAAGCCAACGACAACGCTCAAATTATTGACTTGGCTCTTTTCTCTTTCTCTCTCTTTCTATTTCTCTTTCTCTCTCATTATAGTAAAACAAGTTCATTCACCTTATTACCTAAAATCAAATCATCATTGAATAAATCATCCCTCATAGAGATTTAAAAAAACAAAAACAAATATATCTATATAAAAAAAAGTCACTTTATAACAGCGGTCGGGGAACTTTTTTAATCATTACCCCAAAATATTTTTGTGTAAGTTGATATTACCCCATAGTTTATAAAATAGCAATTAAAAATATATACTTTTTACTCACAAAAGTTTCATTTTTACCACATTTGGGGTAATTTACCCCGGTTCCCCGACCGCTGCTTTATAAGAATACTAATCTTTTATTCATATGATTAATTAAAAAAAAAAATCGAATTCAATCAATTAAAATATTTTTTTTTAAATCGAATTATAAATTTATAAAATATTGATAGAGATTGATAAAAATATTTAAGATAAGAAAATGTCTATAATAAAAATATTTTGTAAAATGTTAAATATTGAATAGATATTTTCTAATTTAAAAATATATTTTTTATTTTTTAGTTTTTTTTTTAATTTTAATAATATTCATGCATAATATATTAAATTAATATTAATTAAAATAAAATTATTTTCTTATATAATATAAAATTTAAAATTTATTGGATTATTTGATATTATGTAAAAATTAAAAGTAAATTAGATATCTATCAATACAAATCATTTTTAATTATTTTAAGAATGATAATGAAAGAACATTTATTCTTTCAGATGAATTAAATAGTAACTAGTATTGATTATTAATAATCAAATATAAATAATTCATAATATTTTTACAGGTATATGACATAAAAGAAATTTACAAATGATTATGAAACCATATTAATATTTATCCCCAGAATTTCAATTTTTTCTCTTTTATTATAACGTTTTTCTTAACTTCACTTGGCGACTGTCTCTTTGTCTGTCTGTTCGCTCTTTTGACAATTTGAAATCGATTTTTCATCGACTTTTTATTGAGATAGACTTTTGAACATTTTTATAGATATTTCAATGGATCCCTCTAGAAGGTATAGAAGAAATATAATTTAATCATAATTAATTAATTGTAATTAATTAGCGATTAATTACTTTTAGTAACTAACCCCTTTTGTATTGCTCCGATTAATTTTTTTTTAATGGAGTTTGAAACATAAATAATTTGATTTCAGGTTAGATTTTCAATTTGAACGTATTTAAAAATATTGCATAGCATTAAAATTAATGATGAATTCTTATTAATCAGTTGTATCGCCAATGAGGAGGGGTTTCTTCCCTTCAGATGGTATAGAGAAAATATCTTTTTTTTATACATTATCTATGCCCCCGATAGAAAAGGAAACAAAACTATAGAATAACCTTTTTTTATGAAGACAATATATATATATATATATATATATATATTTATAAAATATACATTTATATATATTAATGTATATATTTTTATATATATATACATTTATAAAATCCCATATTAATAAAAATAATTTATTTATAAATATAATATAATAATTATTTTTCAATAATAACATTTACTTAACATAAATGCA
Source organism: Labia minor (assembly GCA_963082975.1). NCBI lineage: Eukaryota > Metazoa > Arthropoda > Insecta > Dermaptera > Spongiphoridae > Labia > Labia minor. The sequence continues at coordinate 51,822,073 of OY720344.1, forward strand.
TAAAATTAATTTTAGAAGATTAATATATTTTTTGTTTTATTCAATTTGTGTAAATTTTCGTATAATTTCATCTTTTCTATTTCTCTTGTTATATTAAATAAATTTATCAAATTAAAATTACACTAAAAAATTTAATAAAAATTCTTTTAAATTTTGATACATACTTTAATATAATTATATTACAGTGAAAAATAATAAAAGATTCTTAGCTCTTAAACTATCAATTTTATTGCATGATAAAAAAATTGTCAGTTTATGTGTTTAATAAAATTTTTATTATTACAAAAATTTGACTTGATTGTTCATATAAATAAATTAAACTAAATGCGCCCAACGTTTTTCGTTGAATATAAGGCAATTCATCCATAAACTTTGTCAGACTTATAGAAAAATTATTTTATTCTTTTTAGTCCATAGAAAAAACGTTATTTTATAAATTTTTTTTAAATTTATATTATTTTATTTTATATCTTTTTACTTTAGTATCATTTTTTTCAATGTTGTAATTTTTATATTTTTTTAACTATATATGAAAAAAATGTGAAGAATTATTATATAAATAAATCAATTATTTAAAAAAAAATATATTATTTTTAAAACGTTGAAAATTAATAAAAATAATAAATGAAAATATATAACCTAATGATTAGATTGAAATTAAATTTTAATTAGGTCACTGATTACAAAGGGTTGGGTGGAATAATTTATTTAAGGTAATTATTATTAGTTTTATTTTATAGTTTAATAAAGTCTGAAAAAAATCTTATATATTTCTATAAATAAAATAAATAATAAGGAAAAGGACTATATATTAAAAAATAAATTAAAATAAAAAAACAAATAGCTAATTATTGATATGAAGTAATTATCTCATGGTAAAATTCATATTGTTTTTTAACCAATTGAATACCTGGAAAGGAAGTAAAAAAAAGTATTTTTAGATGAATACTAGTACAATCATTGCAAATGAATATAGGTCGTATTAATATAGTATTTCCGTTCAAAATAGGAATTGATTTTTTTGCTTCCAGTTGTTTATATTTAATTATTGTTCAAGTCAAAGAAAATTTAGAAGAGAAAAAAAAACGAAATCGAATGACTATTGAATTACTTGTTGGATCTTGTTATTTGATTACTTAACTATTAAACCACACCCACTCTTGATTAACTTGATTAAACATAAAGAAATCACTTAGAACTTTTAGGAGAATTTGAGGGAAAAAATGTAATATAATATTACTATTTATTGAAGTCAGAATTTAAAAAATATTAAAATAAAAAAAAAAATTATTTATCTTATAAAAAAAGGATAGAAAGATGCAAGATATGCAATTTACTAATCAGTTATCTTGTATAAATAAATATCTATATTTTTCTTTGGAATTTTATAAATAAATTATTATTATAAATGATCATTTTTAACTTGATTTAATAGAAATAAGCAATTTTAATCAAAACTTTTATGTGTGTGTTAGACCCTGATTTTTCCCTCGATATATATATATACAATATATATAATAGCGTCTACAACGATCTTTCCTTTTTAATATTGAATTTCTTGACTAATTTTACTTTTTCGTCTTATTTATCTAAAGTCAACCAACCTTCCCAATGAATATAATATACGATTAAACAAATATTCTTGACCTCGATATCAAGATTATTAATATTCAGGAATTTTTATTAATTCATTTATAATTTAAAAATTACAATATATATACGAGGTGTGTCTAAAAAGTACGGTGAATGGTATGATAAAAACATAAAAAGAGAATGTTAATTGTAAATACCTTTATTAACCCTCAAAATACTCTCCACTTGCCACAACCCACTTCTGACAACGTTCTTATAACGCTTGAAAACTGTTGGAGAAGTCTTGATGTGGAATCGTTCTCAGAATAGCCGTCACGACGTTCAGGCCGGCAATCCACAAGCAGGACACCAGAAATCACAGTCAATCGCCGATCTTTTGTTAGCATCTCTCGTACACGTTCAGTGTTTTCTGGTGTCCTTCTTGTGAATTGCCGGCCTGAACGTCGTGACGGCTATTAACAGTTTTCAAGCGTTATAAGAACGTTGTCAGAAGTGGGTTGTGGCTAGGGAGAGTATTTTAGAGGACAATAAAGGTATTTACGATTAACATTCTATTTTTATGTTTTTATCATCACCATTCACCGAACTTTTATATATATATAGATAGATATAGATATGTGTGTATATATTTAAAATTAAATTCGGGTCAAATTTTTTCGAGTTTCACTCGGAATTTTTCAAGTAACTTATACCAGTCCTCCTCTTTCAATATTAAATTATATCAATGCCAATTTTCATTTCAACACCCGTTACTTGGTATAGATTTATATATCAAACACTCCTTTTTTATTAATATTTGTAGATAGGTATAAATTTAAAATGAAATAAATTCATTTTTTAACATTAACTCTTGTTTCTCGTTAATTAATATATTCTTACAAACATATCTGAACAAGTGAATATTAATTTTTTTTAATAAATAATAGTTGTTTTTAGGTTATTTATGACCTACCTTACGTTGATTTTATTTATTTCTCATTTAGGAAATATTAATTTCATAAAATAAATAAATATTTTACACTTTTATCAATTTAATGACTTATAAAAATAATTAAATCATATAATTATATATATATATATATATATATATATATATATATTTCTAACATCTACCTGTTTACAACGATATTTTATAGCGCAATGAATCTTTTATTTTTAATTTTGAAATAATATTCAATCATTTACCATAAATATTGAAATATTTCTTAATAATTCTAATAAACATGAATCATAATTTATAAATATATTCTTAATTAATATATATTTTGAAATTATTCAACACTTACATAGATAAAATTGGTTGTTTCTTTATATATTATTTATATTAATAAATATAAAATTTTAGTAAATAATATCAATTGATAGAGAATTGGAGGTCTTTTTATATTATTTATCTTTTTCGAAGATGAATACTCTTTCAAAATTGTTAAGTTTTTTAATTCTTAATTATTATTATGCGTAATTCCTATTATTTATTGAGTTTTTTTATAATTCTATATTTGTATATATCTATATATGCTCACAAGTGTCATCTGTTTAAGAAACAGATTCCTAACACATTTATCTATGACAAGCAATTTCATAGATCTTTTTAATAATTTACTTTAAATTGAGATTCTTCAAATAAAATCCAGTTTAGCACTTAATATAAATAATATTTTTATCAAAAAATGCAGAGATAGAACCGATTGAATACTTTGATCTTTAACTTTTTTTAACTTAATTAAATTTTGATTACTCTAAGATATACTCTATTATAATTTATTAATAATAATTGTAATTATATTAATATACATTATTGAATTTTGAATTTACAGAAGCAACAAGCGATAAAGAAAAAACGCAGAGAAGCAAATGGTCATGGTAATAATGGTTTGGCAGATCTAGATTCCGATGATGATCAAGAAGCTTTAAAAGAAATAGCAAGGCATTTCGAACAGAAATATGTAAGTTTTTTGATTGATTAATTAATTATTATTATATTTATGAATTATTATTTAATTAATTAGAGAAAAAAATTCTAAATTTTTTTTTTATTATATTTAATGATCTTTATATCAAGCTTGGCTGTTGCTTAAGATAAAGAATGAGTAATAAATTAAAATAAGTAATATAAAGAGGGAGTACCTAATAAGGCCTTTTGATCAACAAATTTTTAATTAAATAATTATATATTTTTTTTTAATTGACTCATTTATTTATGAAATTTTTTTCTTTTTTTTAGGGAGGGAATACCCGACTTCAAAACCTTAGTGAACTTGCAGTTGGTTATGATGAATCCGATTCATTCATTGATAACTCTGAAGCAGTAAGGTTTTTTCTGTCTTTTCTTTCCTTTCTATACATATTTATTTTGATTTATAAATTTAATTTATTCAGAAAATATTTATTTTTAATTTTCTATAATTGAAATTCAATATACACCATTTATTTGAAACAGATAATGGACCAGATACAATTTAAGAAAACTTTGGAACTAAAACTTTAAAAATATTACTATATTACTAGGCTACTAATAATATTTAAGAATATTTGTTTTTATTTATTCATCATTTTATTATTTAATAATTTTTAAAATTTAGATAATAATTATTTACATTTAAATAACAAAATATTTTACAATTTTATTTAATATAGGTTAATTTCATAGATGATTTTTACATAAATGTTATTTTTAACAGGTGGAAGAAGCGCTTAGTGAAAATGTTACTACAAAATACGGGGGCTTTTATATCAATTGCGGAGCCTTGGAACTTAAGAATGTCAAATCCCTCTCGGACGACGACACAGATTCAGTCCACGGCAACAATAAAAAATATAAAGTATATCATATATTTGTTAATAGATTATTTTGTATTTGTAATATTTATTTATGAACGAAAAAAATTATAAAATATTTTTTCTTTTTCAATATAATATATTTTTATTTATTTATTTATTTTAATTTTTTGAATTTATTTTTCTAATGTAAAAATGTAAAAATTTGAAAAAACAATTTTTTCGTGAAATATATTACTGATTTAAATAGTAATTTAATATTTAATAAATCACACACATGAATTTATTTCAATAAAATTAATGCTTCGTTTAGTTTTTCGTAATTTTAGAGGATTTTTTTTATATTTTAAGATACTTTTTCTAATTTTTAATATTTAAATGATATAGATTTAATTCAACTATAATATTGTACATCTGGATAATTGCCTGTTTTAGCGATTGCTTAATACAATTGAAGAGGAATCCGATTCAGATGAAAACGAAAAATCACCTCCAAGTTCGCCGGCCGGCTCGGCGCCCAGTATTACGAACAACGGCGACCATCCGAAGGTCTGCTAGTCAACAAATTCATCAATCACCCCATTCACATTTAATTCATTTTATCACAAACACATCTAAACCTTTCTAATGACCAAAGGCGGGCCTTTATTTAAAAATTAAAAAGAAAAAATATCAAAAAAAAACTTCTCAATTAAATCTATTTATTATAAGTATATATTTTGAATAATGTCAATATATAAATGTAAAAATATACGTTAAATTTTTTATATAATTTTAAATATGTAAGATAGAGTAAATTTTAAAAACTTAGTGCCAAAATATATATATTTTAAAACTTTTTTAATGTAATTTAAAAAAATTAAAATTAAAATTTTAATAACACATTTTTAAATATTATCTCCTTTCATATTTGTTTATTTAAAAATAAAATAGAATTTTGAGATTTTATTGAAAATAATAATAAATACAATACTCTTAAGTGGAAATTTAATTCTTAATAAAAATATATTTTAATTTTTTTAATTTAAAATGAACTAAGAATTAATATATTTCAAAAAATTTTAACCAGAATATATAATTTTACATAAACAAATAAATTTTTATTAGAGATATTTTATAATTTAATTATTATTTTAATTATTAGGCTAGGCTTTGGTCACGCCTTTTTTACACTTTTTCATTTATTTCTTTCTTTTAATATTAAGTACTAATATGTTATGGTTTACCTGGTTTGGTCCAAATCCATCCTTCCGAAAACTTTAACCTCTTTCCGGACAAGATCCCTGCTTAGATGAATTAGGAAATAGCGCCGGCCGGCCGCGTGACTCTTCATAGGGGCGGATCCCCAGGTGAGCGACGCGACCGAAGCTCCCGGTTCTTGGCACTATTTGCCCTTGTGTCATTTTTGTGAAAATTATTTTCGTATGTTTTGCATTGAAAAGTAAATTATGATCTCTAAGGCCTTTCTCTTTTGTATTTTTATTTTTTTTCAATCATCACATTAAATATCAAGTGAATAAAAATATTCATTTTATAAAGATGATTTAGATATTTAGAGAATTCATTATTTATATCTATTTTCATTTATCATTAATAAGGATAAGATTAGACGGAATCAATTTGTGATAACTGGGGAAACTTTTACAAATAACAGATTAACCAGGAATAGGGATGATTATTAAATAGCTCCTTGACTCCAAACTTCAAAAGAAAGGACAGAATTTTAAATGAAACGGCGCATTACTATATTCTTAATTAAAACATATCTGTTTCCAATTACTTTTTTTTTGTCTTACATATAATATATTTTATATATTTAATTAATAATAATTAATTAATAAATAAATTATATTATTTTATATAATTTATTTAAATATTATCTTAATTAAAATTAATAAAGGATCGTATGAATTTTATTTATTAAAAAAATAATTAATCTTAAGGGCCTAAAACGTATTTTTAATACTAGTAACATTTAATTATATAGATGCTAAAGAAGAATTATTTAATGAAATTATTATCAATCGAACAAAAACATTTTCTGATCATCTTAATTGATAATATTTCACTTCTTTTGCTTGAAATTTCTGTTTTTGTTAATGTTATTAGTGATAAGCATTTAAGGGTCATAACTTTCCAAAGCACTATCAACAAAAAAGAAAGGCCCTTTTCCTATTCACTTTTGAGTTAATAATAGCACATATTAACACTTTGATTTTGGGTGCATCATATATATATATATATGTTCTATAAACTGATTCTATCTCCATCGAATATGCATGTTTAGCTTGTGAACAGCTATCCAGACTCATTGATATTCAACTTGTTAGGAAACGTTTCAGATATGCTTTTTTCGTAAGGCAAGTAAAATTGACCTTTAAATTTGCAATAATCATATATAATTTATAATTTATAATAAATTTTCTAATATCACTTTAAGGTAAGATAATTTATTTTTATTTAAATATTTAATAAAAAATAATATATATTCTCTTCATTTGTTTTAATACGAAGGCCTCTGAGATTATTTTTATTATCACTACTTTTTATTTTGGCTTTCGTTATCTCGCTCCTCAATATTGTATATACCTGAAAAATGATATTATTTATATTTGTCTTTCTTTTCTGTTTATTTCTTCAAAGTAATAATAATATTATTTGTTTATATCCATAATAGTTTATAAGTTTATATCATTAAAAATCATAAACCTTCATTTTAAAACTTACTGATATGCCTGATATTTATTTTTGTTTATTTTTTCGTGTGCATCTTGAAAATCTCATCTGCCTGCATCTGAAAATTAATTTCCTATAGTAATATTTTTAATTATTATTGTTTTTATTTTAAATTGTTATCAGGTTCCTTCAAAGAAAGAAACGTTTTCAACTGGAAATGGGGAAGAAACGTGGCGAAAGAAAAGAAAATTGCTCAACAATACTTCGGAACAACTAAATAATAAAAAACGTAATGCTGATCCTTTTGAGGAAAATTCTTCCAAAACAGTCAAAGAACTTTTGCGTGAAAAACGGGAAAAACAAGGTATATAAATTAATTAATATAATAATTTTTTTTAAAATTAATTTTATATTCATTTATTAAAATTAACTAATGTATAAATTTGATTATTTAGGACAACGAAGTACCCCAGAGACTGCCTCAATTGCTAAAGAATCCATTGATGATGCTATTGAGTCTGTTGTAAATGCATCAAGAGCTCTTCACGATAAACAAAACAAAGGATCAACTACATCTGCTGTTGTTTCTAATTCTTTGCCTAATACATCATCTAAAACAAATTCAACCACAATCTCTATTTCTTCTACTACTCCTTCTTTAACTCCAACCAATTTAGCTCAAAATACTGCCAATAATCCATCTAATAATAATGCTTTATTAGAAACATCAAAATCTAAAATATCAACCAAACAAATCAACTCTGAGATAAAATTAAATTCAAATTCAATAGCAATCTCTACTTCATCGTCTTCCGTTTCTACTACACCAACAATAGTTTCTAATAATTTACCTTCAAAAAGTTCAGTTTCAAATGCAAATACAAAGACTTCACAGGCATTTATTACAAATTCCTCAAACAATGGAAAGGCAGCTCAACCATCTTCAACAACCAATTCATCATCCATTATAAAAAGTCAATCACAACCAGTAATTGTTGCTAACAAAGTAACTCAACAAACAAGTGTAAATAATCCTCTAACTGGAAAAACGGCTGTACCTTCATTAAATACTAATGTAGGAAAAATTGCTCAAACACATCCTGTTGTTGCTACATCAAAGATCTCACAATCATCTACCGCTTCTTCTGACGATGATTCGGATTCTAGTACTAGTTCAAGTGATTCTTCGAGTTCAGATTCTGATGAAAGTGGAGATGAAAAAGAAGAAAAAGACCAAGTATAACCATGATTCTCAACTTAAACTATCATTGTTTTTATTAAATTAAATTTTTATCTCTTTACTGTGATTTGTTTTATTATTAATATTTAAATAAAAAATGATTTAAAATTATTTGATTCCAAATTTACTTATTTTTATATAAATTAATTATAATTATTTTAAATTTTAGTTAATTTTATTAATATTTTGAAATTTTATTATTATTTATTTTTTTTAGAACTCTGCAAAAGAAGCAACACCTCCACCTCCAAGTCCTGTTAATGTTCCTCTACCCAATGGTCTTTCTGAGGATATACTCAAATTAGTAGAATCTTTAAAAGAGGTAGCTTCTCAGGCCAGTGAAAGAAAATTTAAATTCTTTAATTCGGAAGTTAATAATATCCTTCTTGAGTATGTTTATAGTTTTTTTTATAATTATTTTAATCTGTTTTATATATGTTATTTTTAAAGTAATTAATACATTAATATGAATAATGATTAAAAAAAATTTTCAGCTTAGAAAAAAGAACCAGAAATCTTTCATCTGCTACACGACTTGAAATTTTTGGGTATTTGGCACAATTTTCACCTTGTACCAAATTAACTCTCGCTAGACGTGCAAAAAAGCTACTCTTACAATCATTGGAAGGAAAAATATCAATAAATATTAAGAAGTAATTAATATATTAATTCATTAATGATAAATTATTTTTTGTTATCTTCTAAAACTAAATTAACATATCCATTTTAAAAGCATAATAAAAACAATGTTATATTTTAATTTTATATTTTCAGATTACAAGAAACTATTAATAAGATGAAACCAACAGTCCTTTCAAATTATTCCAAATTATGTATAAATCTAGCAGAAGCAAAGTAAGTATTTATTAATACTTTATAAAAATTTTGGAATAATTTTCAAATTGAAATTTTATTTATAAATTTGTTTTTTTTTAATTTTTTTTATTTTCGATTAAAAATTTTATTTGTAATAAATAGTACAAAATCCATTTGATCCTCATGATTTGACAATTTATTTTTCTCTTTTTAAACAGCCCTCAATTTTACTGGGAATTATCTAAGTACTACTGGTAAGAGATCCCTACCATTTTTATAACTGATCGCTCTCATACATTTGTAAAAACGAGGGGCTTTCCCACCAGTGGTGCTATTATCAACACTTTTCCTAAAATCCTTCATTTTCATGCTAATTACCTTTTAACATAATCACATTCCTGGAAGCATGTTGTGAATTTTTATTTTTAAGTTATATTCTTTTTCATTTGGTTTTTTTCTATTTAATATTTTATCATCTCTTTCTTTTTTTTTTTATTCAATATTAAAATAATTAAAGTATTTTTTTTTTGTTATTTTAGATTTATTATTTTAAAATTTCATTTAAAGTGATTAAGTATATTTAAATTATGCATTGATTCTTCAACTTAATGTCTTATATATTTTGTTTGATACATGTTTGAAATTTACTTTTTTAGAAAAAATTGAATTATTTAAAATTAAAAATGAAATATAAATTATATATTTACTGATTCTCTATTTAAATTATAAATTGATCGTTTATTTTAATATTGTTTGAAGAGTTTATTTCTTACTATATAATATTAATAATGGTTATAATCTTTTATTTTTATCTATTGATTCATAAAACATATATTATGGAATATTTTATGAATTTATTATGTATAGTAATTATTTAAATATTAATTTTCTCAAATTTTAATTTTTAATCATGAATTTATATTTTAAGATGTTATTATTATTTCTGAAATGTTAATATTTCTAAAACTTAAACTTGGATTCATATATTAAATCGAATGGATGGTATTTAAAAATTCCTTTATTCAAATGAATTATATGTTAAAAATTATTTAAATTGTATATGAAATATGATAGCTTATACAGAGTAACCATTGTCTGGTTGATTAACCTATATTTTTTTTTCTGTTAAGGACCATCGGTGATGGTGATATGTCCGAGTTACCAAATGAACTTAAGTCGAAACTTCCTCCAAGAAAATTTCCTTGGAATCATGAATTAAGGTAATTATTATTACTCTAATATTTAATCAATAAAATACAGATAAATCAAATTTAAATTTTAATAGTATTCCATTAATAATTTCTTTTCTATTTTAGACGTCTTATGGATATTATAATTAAAACGAAAAGTCAAACATTTGATAAATCTAAACCTCGCAAGTTAGAACAACATTTAAAAATGTATTTAGAAACAGAAATTAAAATATTATGGCCTACTGGTTGGATGACTGTCAATGAGCTTTTGGAAGAAGCTAGAAATTACAGACCTATGTAAGTGAATTAGTTTCTCTTTTTATCTTAAATCAAATTTTTTCAATTTATATTTCTAACGATTTATAAAATGAATTTTTTCCTATTTCAGGCCACGCAAACAAAACAAGGATAAACCTAAAATTAATAATACTGCACCCAAGTCTTCTGAAAAAGTTTCTATACCTTTAATAAAGGAAACAAGTAAAAATACTCCAACTTATTTAAAGAAAGAGACTTTAGAAATTCAGTCACTTCCTACAGATCTTTCACGAAATAATTTAAAATCAATTTCAAATTCTACTAAAACCACAAAGATTCCTTCGAAAATGGAATTAGTGCATAGTGGGCCCTCAGAATTATCGGGGATAGCTACACAGTCTAATAGTTTAGTGGATAATAGTGAAAATAAACAATTAATTTCTTCAGTGAAACAACCAAAAATAAACGCACATGATCGCAGTGAAATTTCCCCTCAAGTAGCTAAAAGACCAAAATTAGAACCTTCAAATTCTCTCCAAATTGAAACAGTCTTTATTCCTCAAGTGGAATCTCTTAAGAAATTAAATCAGGAATCAGATCCTTTATCAACCGATCCTCTTTCACTGGATATTCCCTCATTTAAACCTGAACCTGAACATTCTTTTCCCCATGTTATTGAACCTGTTTCCCATCATATTAATGTATCTAAACATATGAAAATAAAATCAGACCTTGAAATTCATTCTTCAAAAACAAAATCAAAAACTCCTCCCTCGCTCTCACCTTCTGTTAGTATATCAGCAGTAACGATTCGGGATACTAATTCAATATACTCAAAGTCCTCTACAAATAATCAACAGAATAATCATCGGACTCAAATAAAAGTAAAATCACCTGGAATTACAAAGGCAAGTGATCTTTCAATATCTTCATCACATCGTTCCACTCCTGAACATGGAGTTATTCAAAAAACACCATCAACTTTAACAATGGTGAATATTCCTGATTGTATTAGTATTACCCCGTCACAACCTACTCATACAACACAAACATCTCCTTCATCCCGACCTATGAGCCTTAAACATCGTATATTACAAGAGACTGCTCTTTCAAGACTGGAAAATGACGGAATAGAAGTAATCGAAATTCTTCCTGAAAATAAATCATTATCTAAATCACAAAGCAAAACTCCATCGCCTCAACCGCAAGTTCAGCAACAACAACAACAACAGCAGCAGCATCAACAACAACAGCATCACCATCAACAACAACAGCAGCAAATCCACCATCATCACCTTCAATCACATCATCAACAGACCACTCCAAGGTCAAGTAAACATAAACAAGCAAAACAACATAAAATTCAAAAGTCTGAAATAGTAAAACCGACATCTTCTCCTCAACCTCATCCTATTTCATCTTCATTGAAGATCCATTCAACTTCAAATGAAATCGAAGAAACTGCGGCAGCTACAAACCTTCTTAGTCAAATTATTAAAGATACTCTTAGTGATGAAAAAGTAGTACAAGAGCCCCAGATCCCTCAACCTCCACCAATCCCACCAAAGATAGAAACTAAGCCTAAAGAAGATCTCGTTCAATTAGAAGTGGATAGAGTCATGAAAGAGTTAATGATATTGCAAGGAAAGGTGGAAAGAGAAAAATCCCCAGAAGTTGTTGAAGTAGTTCGGAATTCAGTCTCGGATAAATTAGCTTTACGTTCGGATCTCTATTTGAGAAATGAGTTTCAAGAAGATTTTCAGAAACATATTTTCTCTGAAAAATCACCACGCATAAGTACAACAAATTCAATTTTAGGTAATAAAAATATTTTGTTGAAATAATTTTATTTCTCTGAATAATTTTAATTAATTTAATAATTTTAATGGCATGTTCCTTAAACTATCAACTTTATATAAATATTTTTTTTTTAGCTTCTCCACCACGATCACGTAACAGAACAGAGCTTCCTACTACCCATACATCGCCATATTTTCGTCAATCCAGGTTATATTTATTTATTTATATATTTATTTATATTTATTTAATACTGAAAGATGAATGAAATTAAAATTAAATTACATATAGTAAATAGATTTAGTAAATATTAATAGAAATTCCAAATCTATCAAATTTACATCCTTTCAGAGTGAAAATTTATAATGAATATAAATTGTAAAATGCTTAAAATTTTAAATTCTCATTTACATAGCTATAAAATATTAAATTTCATTTGATTATTTGAATTTAAAAAATCCTTTTATTGTGTTTCAGTCCTTCAAATGAGCCTTTTTCACTTTCTTTGGGCTCTCGAATAACCAACTCTGCACCTCCACCCCAAATAAATGAAAACAAGCCTGAGCCAGGTGAGAAGCTGTGAAAATGCCTCTTTTATGCTGAAATTCACCACACTTATTAAAACAAGGACCATCGCAAGCAATAATTATTGGTGCTACCTTTTCCAAAAAAAAAACAAAAAAAAATAATGATTTTAATTTTAATTTTAATAATCATCGCAGAACTTTTTCTACAATGTGTGTGAACAATGAAAGTGATAGAACAATTGTTTTTAGGTTCACTGCCAGACTTTATTTCAAATATTCCGACAGGCGATGATCCATTTTCACTGCCACAATTCTTTTCACCGTTTGGCCAGTCGTTTTCAGGTGAGAGGGCATGCGGCCTTCTTAAGTCTTCTACACTGACTTATATATTTCATTAACTGCAGTTAATTCTTTTGATCTTCTTTCTGGAGTGGCTGAGTGTTAATACTTTCGTCTTCTCTTGATTCCTATTTTGATTTCTCTTTTGATTTTCGCAGTTGCATGAATTTGCTTTATTTTCTTTGCTTTCTTTTCAACATATTATTTTCTTATTTATATTTATTTTATTAAATTATTTATTTTTATTATGAATTTATTTACCAGGTTCGAATCAACATTCCTCTCCATATTAAAATTACATGTACAGGTATATAAATTTTATTTATATATATGTACATGGATTATTGTAAAAATAAAAACAGAATATCAAATTATTCTTAATATAAATAAATCTTTGTGATTTGATCATCAGGAATCGCAAATGAATCTTCGACATTTGAAATTTATATTCCAACTATATAAATATACCATATATACTATATATATATAAATAAAAAATATGTACATTAGAATGAACAATTTATGTAAATTTTGATAAACTTTATCCGAAGCTTTGGAATGTGAGTGCCAGTGAGTGTAAATATAATGTTTATTACTAAGTCAAAATGAATGAGTGTTTAGTTAAACGAAAATTGCTCTAAAATAGTCGCATCTTAAATATTTATTAATGTAATATATTAGTATGTTTATTTTGTGTACATTCCTTTTTAAATGACTAAGAACATATTTTTTCACTTAATTTATTATTTTTATTATGAATTCTTAAATTATATTATTTGTATAATATATATTATATTTTTCAATATAATTTAGATTTGTATATTAGAAAAAGGTCAATTTTTCTATACTAATAATCTAAAATTAAAAAAAATAGAAAACAATTTTTAATTTTTAATTAGATAATTAGTTATTTAACACAAGAGGCATTTTTCTAGAGCAATTGTCGTTCAATATTTTTTCAATATAAATAAAACAAAAGAGTAACTCAGATTAATTTAATTTCCAACCCATTTGATCAGTTTATGAAAATTATAATCTCTCTATATATTTTTCCAATATATATATAAAGTGAAATAAAATTAAAGGCATCAAAAATATAGTCATTTCTTTCTGTACCTAATTAAATTAAAATATTAATTTATTTAATTAAATTTTTTTTATAAATAATTTAAATTTTTTATTCATAATCATAAAGAACTTGAAAGTTCCAATCAATTTATATATATGTTTATGTTTAAAGTGTACAATAAATATTTAATTTATTTATTTAACATGTTTAGGATTTAGAGCTTGATTCTGTTGGTAACAAAAAATAAAATAAAATTAAAATATATATTATTACAAAATAAATTGTATTTTTTAAATGATCATTTATTAAGTAATAATTTATTTTTTTGTTTATTTATAAAAATGACTATATACATTTTCTTTTTATTAGAAAATTTATAAAATTATATAGAGAGAGTATATAAATATATATTTAAACATAAAAAATTAATATATAACATAATGATATAAACAATATTAATTATGAACTAATTCCAGTTCATTAAATATATTATTTTTTACCCATTTTAAATGTTTGGAAAGTTTATATTTTTTTCTGTGATTATGTAATTATATTTTTATTAATTGTACATTAGTACTTATAAGATAAATGAAATACTGCCTTGTACATTTGTTAATAAGTATACAAAAAATATCGAACTCAGAATAATGAATATGTTTTGAATATATATTTGTTTTTTTTTTTTCAAAATCCATTGTCTACTTCCTATTCAAAGAATTTATTAATATTTTAATGATTATTTTTAAATTTCACATTATTTAATTTATACAATTTTTCTTTTTTTAATTGATTTATTTTATTCTCCTAGTATTAATGATATATTCACCTAAGATTTATAGACTAAAGATTTCATAATAATTAAAATATGTTTTAATTTCTATCAGAAAAATATTAAAATAAAACTAATATGTTTTAGATTAATTGAGAATGTTTCTAATATTTTATTATTAATTGAAAAAAAGTAAATAACCAAGTTTAGCAAAAAGACATGTCATATATTTATTTACTAATAAACAAATCAAGAATCAAAAATACTTTTATTTCAGAATAACAAATACTACAATATTTTGTTTTAAAAATTATCCGTATCGGAGATGTTTTGAGATGTAATTTACCATATTTAAAATGAAATAATGTAAAATGGTATATTTATTTTTCACAAATACAAGTTTATTTTATTATATTTTACTTGATAATTTCCTCTTGATATAAGGGAGGTACAGGACTGGTGACGTATAAGTATAATTCAAATACCAGATTAATTTTGATTTGTAAACTAATGGATAAAATCATTGGGGAATAGAAGAGATTCCATAATGAAGAATTGTATGAGGTACGGCCAACACGTCGATCGCGAAGCGTCTTTCGGTCGATCGCCAACCGCTTTGTGGTCGCGAAGCGTTTTTTGGTCAATCATGGCCCTTAAATTTTTTCAATTAACCGTTTTCTGGACTAAGGTTTTGAACACTTCGTACTTTTTTTCAAAATTTTCTTTGGTGATCGCGAAAAATATTCAAGAAAAATGGTAGATCCTATATATAAAGAAGTTGGCCACCCCTGGTATACACATACATCTTATTCATATCTTAGGTGATATAATAAAATTAAACAGGTTGTGACAGCTAGAATGAATGAGGAAAGGCTTGTTTGTGGGGATGTCATTCTGGACAGCAAAATATAGAGAAACAGAAGGAAATTTTCAGAGAATGGGAATTGAATGTAAGTGCCTCAATATTGGAATGGTTAGAGGAATGTGGTAGGTGCGGCTAGAAGTTTCGAGCTCAATAGCGCCACAGGATACATCAATAGTTATTGTTTAAAATTTGTTCTCGAATTGACTTGAGTACAAGCAAAACATTGGAATATATTTATCTTTATAATTATTTTTATAAATGTTTAGTGTAAAATCATTTGCAATAAGCTTGGAGTGTCTCCACTCGACTATCTCGCAATTTGAATTGGATTAAATAACATATATTATATTTAAATTAAATTTAATTAATTATAAATTAAAATTAATAAATAATATTTATAAAACCAGCGCGTCTTTGGTTCTTTGTTGATGGCACCATGTCACGTGTTGGCGTGTGATTTGCAGGGTTAAAAAATTAATTTCTGTACTTTCAGCGATTCAATCAAGCTGAAATTCTAGGTGTATATATAGCAGTTTAATACAATTTTTAATCATGCGAAAAACTATCTAACATATATCTTTATTTTTTATGGTCACTTTAGAGGAAAAAAATCAATACGTTGTAGGTAATGACCCTCTTCCGGTTATTCTACATTTCTCAAAAGTTAAAAGAAAACTACGAAATTTGAATAATGCCCGAATTTCATTATTCTAGCTCAACCCGTTTTTGCGTAATCTTGTCTACATACACACACACACACACACAGACAGACATTTTTCTCTGGCGAGATAGTAAAAATTTGATTAAAATTAGACTCTTTTGCCATAATTTTGTTTTATTAAAACGAAACAAATTTGGAGATTTACTCAAAATAGAGAATGCATCAAATACGAGTTGATAATCTGCTATTATTATGATAAAAAAAAACAAACTTTCAAGTCATTCTTACCGTTAGCCCACAAAATTAATTCAACAAAGTTTTTTATTTATTAATTATTAATATTTATTTTTAATAATTAATTAATTTGATATTTGTCACCAGAGTGATTCTTCTTTTTTGGTATTTTTAAAAACAGCCAAAGTCGGAGGCTATTTATTTTTCAAGTTATCTATTTCTAAGTTTAATACATACATTCTGCAAACTTTATCAAACTGGCTTGGGCGTTCGGACTGTTCCAGAAAAACGTGACGTCTGGGAACCCTAATTAAAATGTGAATGTCTGAAAGATTTGCTTGTTTAAAATTATATATGTATCTATATATATATTCGTAAAATTATTGATTTTAATGTATCTTAAGTTAATCTTATCATAAAGGGTATTTAATAGACCCAAATTTCAACATTCCATTTTTGGAGCGTTTAAAGTTCTTCAATTCAAATTATTTTCTGAAATTTTCGTTAAAATTATTATAAACTATTTTTCTTAATATTCCATTAAATTTATATACATATGGTTATTTGTTTATGATGAAATTAAATTATTAACTTATTCTAAAGCTCGCGCCAGTAACTGTCAACTAAAAGAATGGAACTCAATTTGGCAGCACTTTACCAAATTAAAACCAAGTTTGTTTGTATCTCTTATTTTTTCCTCTATCCTGCTCTATCCAATATGTAAAAAAATACCTATATAGTTTTAATTATCATCTTTCATCCAAAATTATTAATTTCATAACTTCTTTCATATCATTTAATAAAATAATAATTTTAACTTACCCTTCCCAATCATCTGTTTTACTTCAAATTTTTTTAATATTTATTATTAATTTTACCTAAATATTAATTAAGAAAAATGGGGAGTACTGATAGAGCTATAATCACTGGTTTTATTTGCCGATTATGTTCAAAAATGAATCGTTATGTTATACATATTTATGGTGAGGAAGGAGAGAGCATGAGACTTGCAGAAAAAATTAACACCTATCTCCCAATTACAGTAAGTTCAATTAAGTAACAAACAAAATACAAAAATTTATTTTATTTTATCAATCACATTATTATAAATTTTCACAATTGTTATTCTATTTTTATATTTTTATAAGGTCCAAATATTAATTTAATATTTATTCAATTTATTATGTTATCATGGAAATTAAATGAAAGAAAACCCAATTTTTTCAAACTGCCTTACTAATATAGCTTTCATTTATTCTTATGAATTTTATTAATTGTGTTTATAACAAAAAATTATTTTTATCGAATCTTAAAAAATTACTATTCATATTATCTAAAAGGTTACCACATAATATCAGATCAACCAGGAGAATATTATATTTTTTTAATTCTTAATAAATACATTTTATTATATATTTTATTTTCAGTTTGAATATTTTTGAGAATTAACATTTTAATTTCAAAGTATAAAAAAATCAAATATATTGTTCATTTTTAATAGTTAAAAGATTTATATTGTTATTAAATATTTAAAAATTCTCCATATTTAAACAATGTTTTATTTAATAATAATTATGATTAAATTAATAGTAAACTGGATAATTAATATTAGGGTGTACTAATCAGTATTATATGTCATAGTGATCTTAAAAAGAAGCAAATTTATTTTATTTTTTATTATTAGATTAATTATTATAGTGACAATTTATAAAAATAATATGATAACAAAATAAATTGTCATTATTGAAAACTATTAATATCAATTTTTCTTTAGAGAATCATTTAATTAAAATTTAATTATAAACTTTTATTTTTTTATAGATAAATATAAATGATCCACTTCCAAAAACAGTTTGTCTACATTGTATTGAACGTTTGGAAATTCATCATCAATTAATGGGACAAATTTTAAAAGCAAGACAAAATGCCGAAAAGGTTAGAAATATGGTAATGAAATTCAATGATTATATTATGCTATTTATAGTAGTGAAATTTATAATTTTAGTATTTTTTAAAATAAAAAACAAAATAAAATTATATTAAACCTTTTTACATTACATGACATTACAACTTAACTAATTTTATATTTTTTGCAGAATCTTGAAAGATTAAGAGAAGAAACTAATAATGCAAATAGTTCTAATAATATAAACATAGATAATCCAACACCAGGAACTTCATCAAGACATCCTGAATAAAATCATTCTAAATGAAATTGCTCAAATTGGATTTATAATAATTTGATTATAGAATCATCGGTTGTGGAAGAAAACACTTTTCATTTGAAATTTGTAAAACAGTATTCTTTGGGTTGTTTTCAATCAGATTTAATTTTGAGACCATGAAATTGGTTCTATTAGTCTCATCGATATCATATAAAACCTAATATTATTAATCACAATAATTAATTTCTAAATATTTAAAAAGATTAATAATATTATTCCAAAACAGACACTTTGAAACACACTAATAAGAATGTAAATGACAGTGCTAAAATGAACAATGGAAATAAATAAATCTCTATATATGACTCAATTCAGTTTTCTAGAGAATTAAAAACAGTGAATTTCCTTCATATCATTAACTCGTTTTATTTAAAAAAAAAAAATTTTTGTATAAATATATTTCATTTAATTCAAATTATATACATATATGGCCTTTTATGTTATGATATTTCTTTAATTATTATGTTGCAATATTTCTTTACATGTTTATCAAATAAAGTTATTAAATAATTTTAAAAATTTACTTTTTTATAATTTTTACATCAAATTTAAACTAAGTCAATAAAAAAAGAGAATAATTAAATGTAATGTTTGTCAGTGTTGTATTGGTAAAATAAGAAGTAAGGGAACGCATAGTCCTATTTTCGGCAAACTATTTTTTTCCATATAAGTTTTTATTTTTTCTTAGTCTTACTGTACAAATTATTTACGAACATAAAAAAAGAAATTTTAACAGTAAATTTAAATAGGAGTTGTAGATACATGAAAAAGTACTGGATTCTGAAAAAAGGTAAGGGAACGTCGTTCCCCCGCGTTCACCTCCCAATGCTGATGTCACATACTACTATTTAAAAGTTACTATTTTAATTACCTTTTTAAATTATAATAAATATAGTAAATGGAGCGTAAGTTAGAATAGAAACGTTGGAAGTTCTTTTAAAATTAAACAAAAAAAATAATAAAAAATATTGATTAGAAATAAGTATTTATTTTTGTTTAACTTATTATTAAAAAAAATCACACGACATAAATTTGTGAGTAATTAGTTATGTTAAGAGTTGGAATTGTATTATTTTCAAAAGGTGTTCTATTTTCTGTCTCAATTTAACATATTTTTCTAGATATGGTTGTACACAATTTTTGTTATTAAACAATAATTTTAAAAAATTAAATCAAATTATAAATAATTAAAAAAAACAAATGATAAAATATAATATCTATAACTTAATAAGTCTAATTTCTTAAGTTCATTAATAGAATTTAATTTGATCAGAATATTTTTTTCCTGAAGTTTAGAGTGGATATAATAATGGCTTA
This sequence comes from Labia minor, assembly GCA_963082975.1. Lineage (NCBI taxonomy): Eukaryota > Metazoa > Arthropoda > Insecta > Dermaptera > Spongiphoridae > Labia > Labia minor. The sequence continues at coordinate 51,842,430 of OY720344.1, forward strand.
TGTTCTTCTCAGTAAGAAAATTAAATTTTAATATATTTTTATATTAATTTTATAGATAAATTTGTTATATTACGTAATATTGCTCTTTGACATTTTAAAACAAAAAACATTTTAAAATTATCAAATGTTTTCTAATAGGTTTTAATTTAATAATTATGAATACTAATCAATTTGCAATTTAAAAATAAATGGCAATGGCATAAATATGATTATTAATCATTTGACCATCTGATTTAAAATATTAATTTTTGATGATTATAATTATTGAATTATATTTCCCTCCAATAAAATTATTTCAAATAAAATTCACTAGATGACATATTTGATGGAAATCAGATGTTTACATCTTGCCACCTTATTAAAATGTCATTCAATAATTTGACAAGACATTTTTGATTAGTTTATAAAATATATGACAATTTCAATTCTTCCTTTAAATAAAATAAACATTTTTTAACAACATGGTTAATTGATTTATTTTAAATATCAATTTCTTTCATATAATTATTGTCTTCATAATAAAAATTAAATACAAATTTCAGGATGTTGGAGCATTTTCCGATGAAAAATTTGATGCAAAAGATTGGATTAATAAATGTTTTAAAACACCTGAAGCACTTGAAAATCAGGAGGTAATTATTAATAATAGAAAAAATAAATTAAAAACTAAATTCATGTTTAATTAATTGAAAGAAAATCACAAATATAGACATACATATCTTCAATTGTCATGAAATTACAACTATATGTTCAGCAAGTTAATACTGCCATGGAAGATAGTTGTGAACAGGTAATTATTATTCCATAAATTAGAGTAAATTAATATAACTCTACTGATCTTTAAGAAGCCTTCATTTTAGATTTAAGAATTAAGAAGTAAATCACCAAATTATTAGATTTTTTAATAGTAATTTGTCTAATTTTATCATATCTCAATTTTTCTTACATATTATCCATTATTCAAGATATTTTATTTTCCACCCGATATAATAAACACAAATTGTCATTTAATATCACAGTTTTATACAATCTACTTAAAAAACAACTCAAAAAATGAAGTTTGTGTAAAATAAAATTTGTAATTAACTTATTATATTATAAGAAAATAATACATAAATTAAGGATTTTTTATTTTTCAATCATATTTTATATATTTTTTGTTTATCTTTATTTTCAACATATAATAATTTAATAATCTTAACTATGATTACATTACTTGTTTTTTGCCTGTTAGGTTTTGCAAAATATGCCAAGAATTAAAAGAGATGCAGAAGTACTCCAGCAAGAAGTCGTTTTACTTAAAGACAAAATGGATTCATTAAAAATTGACATAGCTAAAGTATATATAAATATTATTAATCTTCTTAAATATTAATAGTAAATTAAATAGTTTTATAAACTTAGAGGATTTACTTGTTATTATTAATTATTAATATTACATTTATAATATCCGACTTTGGTATTTATATAAACTCTGGTTTGTTCATTCATATATTTCAGTATATAAGACTTTTATTAATTTATGAGAAATTTAGGCATAAAATAAAAAAGAATAAAAGAAATTTTTTTTATTTATATTTTACTTAATATATAAAATATATTCTTTAAAATAACATGATTTTTATTTTAAAGCCAAAAAATTTTCTCTTATATATGTATCAGTAGAACATAAATTAACTTTTCTAGCATCACGATATAAAACTCGATTAGATAAATTACTATTTAAGGAATAATACCCTGCTTCTGACTTTATATCCAAGAGATTTTTTATTTGTTAATTTTTGTTTAAGATTGAATCTGATACAGGGAATTCAATGGCAACTTTAGAACATATTGATCGAGTTAAAACCAGTTTACAAGTAGCTAAACAAGCACTGCATGAAGCTGATAATTGGAGTATTCTTGCTAATGATTTAGAAGAGGTAATTTAGATTTTATTTTAAATAATTATATTATTAAAAAAATAAATTTTCAAAAAAGTGAAAAAAAAATATTTTTGGATGAATAATACTTTTTGTGTTTGTAAGGTTTTTGAAAGCCATAAGATTGATTTAATTACCAAAAAAATTGTTGCAATGCAACAATCATTAACCATTCTTGCTAATGTTCCGGATTATGAAGATCGAAAACTTCAATTAGAAGGTCTAAAAAATCGTTTAGAAGCAATGACAAGTCCAAAATTAGTACAGGCATTTACCTCTGGATCAATAGGTAATTTATATTGTTTTTTAATATTTAAAATTATAATCAATTATTCTAACGATTTCATTATTATTTAAATTAAGGTAATATATATAAGAATCCATTTATTAAAATTGATTTCGTTAGTTCTCTTTAGATTTATGAAGGATATCATTTTTTTTAATTTTCATCTTTTAATATATTAACATTTCAATTTTTATGATATATTCAAATTGATGATATTTTAATAAATTTCAGACAAGTATTTTTTTTCTTGAAATAAACATTCATATCATTGATCTTATTTTATAGATCAAGCAAAATATTATGTGAAAATTTTTTCGGAAGTTGATAGAATGCCTCAGCTACTTAAATATTATCACAAATGTCAAAAGGGTTTATTACTTCAACAATGGAATCACTGGATAGAATCAGACCAAGAAGATGGAATTTTAGATTGCATGAAAAGATTTTATGATTTACTGTTATCAAAATGGAATGATCAAGTAATGACACTTTTTGTCTGAATAGTTGATTGAAAATAATAATTTTGGTAATAATGGATATGTATTTGTTTAAATTATTATTATTTTTTCCAGGTGAAATGGAGCACACAAGTTCTTACTGGAACGTCATATTCTATTGAATCTCTTCTAGATTTACATCGCGATGTTTTGTCAAGTTTGGAGCCTAGTTTTACCTCTTGTTTGAATGATAACCTGAAACAAGGAGTAGAACCTTTAAAATTACTTGGTGATGCAAAACAAGCTACTTCAAGATTTGCAAAAAATTTTAAAACTGCAATTCAAACATCAAGATCTAATTTCAGTTAGTTTTTTGAGTTATTGTTTCTAAATCGAGAATAATAAAAAACATCAATTTTTATTTTTATATTTGATTTTTAAAATTTATTTTTATATTATGGAAGACTAATTCAACTTTTAGAATCCTTTCTTTGAGTATTATACACCTCATTTCATTTATTTATTTTTTTTAAATTTTATTTGACATGGAATTTAATGAATATATAATGATTGAATATATAATTTACTTAAGATATTGAAATAATATTATTATTTATTCAGGTAAAGGGTATCCCAAAGAAAAGCTTCTCCAAATTTCAAAAACTATATATGCCCCTTATGTTGAATATATCAAACGCTATGAATCTTACGAAGAACAAACCTTATTAAAACAAATTAATAATCTGATTCGGAAACAAGGAGATAATAGCAATGATCTTATGGATGGTGTTCATAATATAGGCGGATCGATTTCAAGAACAATTCAAGCCATTTTAGATGCCAACAAAAGATGTCTTTCATTCACTGAGGGATGTGCTTACCCAGCATTCTTTAATGCATCAAAAGTAAATACTTTACCTAAAATTAATATCTTTTTTACTAGGATTAATATTGATTTGATTAAGTTTTTTTCTAACAGTTTAAAAGGAATTAATAATAACTAATTAAAAAGACCTACAAATTAAAATTATTGGTTTATAGATTAAACCTGAATGGATTGTATGATATTTCAAAACTGTCTTATCAAAAAATTGGTTAATCTATCAAGGTTCGAATGTCTAAATAATATGGGAAAAATTTGTTTTTTGATTTGTTGAAAAATATTTTAAAATAATTTTTTTATTGAAAATTTAAGAATTCTTTCTATTGAACGATTTATTGTAAATTGAAATTGTTCTTTTAATATTTTTGTAATTTACCATGAATCATATTTCTTGCCATTTCGCTTTTTCTGAAGCAGCTTTCAATTAAAATACTCCTAAATTTTTAAGATTCATTTCTTCACTTTAATAGTGTCCTGCTAAAATTAGTTATGTGGCTAAAATAGTGTTTTATAGTCAATTTATATTATATTTAAAAATTGAAAATTACCAACAAAATTAATTTATTAATATTAAAACTATAGTTCTACGGAACTCGAAAGTATTGTTAAATATTAAATATTATTAAATATTAAAATTCTATTTAAAGCATATCAATAGAAAAAAAAGTAAAATAATACTCTATTATCTTTAGTAGTTATTGATTTCAAAATAAATCTATTAATTAATTATTATGTTTGTTAAGTAATTAAATAAATATTTTTTCATATTAAATTTTATCCCTTTCATTTTAGATTATTTTTAGTTATAATTTAAGTCATTATTTCCATTAGTGTTTATATTAAAATATCTTTTCCAGACATTCTTCTCGAATTATTTGGAACATTGGCGTGTCATGCAACGTCAAATAGATAATCAAAAACGGGATCACGAAGATTGGCATTTATTTCAAATTAGTCTAACTTATTTACAATACATGGGTATATCTTTCTTTCTCTCTCTCTCTCTCTCTCTCATACACACATATATATATTAAATATTTAACTATTTTAAATGAAAATCATCATGTTTGGTAAAATTTCTCATCACTTGAATAGGTATCAAATCTTATGATATAATTTAAGCTCAGCATTTAGCGTAATTAACACATTTAAACTTAAAGAGAACTTTTTTTTTTAAACATAAAATTGTTAATAACATTTAAGGGGAACTTATTAATGAAATGAGAAAATTGGATATGGATCTTAATAAAAGCCTTTTAGAAGCAAACAGACGTTTGAATGATGCAGAAAATCTCGATGATTATTTTATTCAATATCGTCTACTATTATTGGGCTCAGAAGATCGCAGAAAATTAGAAAATATTTTAGCCGATATGCAAGGTAACTAAAATTAAGTGAATTCGATTCAATTTAAAGATCTTATATATATATTTTACAAAATTAGCAAAATCAAATTATTTTATCCATTAATATTAATATCGATTTTTGTTATTATTAGATGATACATGTACACTTGAAAATAGTATAAATATTGTCACCCGTCTTTGTTCGGATTTGCATCATTCCCTTTATCTATTACTATTGGCGCCAGTCTATCGTCAACTTGAACAGGTGCAATCAGCCCCCGGATGGCAACCAGCTCCTAAACCAACCATTACACCTGATTTACCTGATTTTAGTTATACCCCTCATGAATATATTACACAGGTATTTATTAATTATTAATTTATAATAAAATTTATATGTTCAAATTAATTTAAAAATGATCACTACTATAATATATATACATTGAATTGTTTAATTTAGATTTTTATTTTTTTATTTACTTTCAGATCGGACAATATTTAATGACTTTGCCACAACATCTCGAACCATTCCTTCTTCAAGAAAATCCTTCTTTAAGTGTTGCATTACAAGCTGCCGATTCTACTTATGGAAATTCTCAAGTAAATATTTATTTAGGTTATTCACAGGCATCAATCTTGATTTTAATCGGTGCTGAATTTCATCACTAGTTTCTTTGATGAATACATAATATTGAATAAAAATAAGTGTTTACCTTTTTACAAAAGACTGAAATTTCAAAATTGTTTGGTGAATTAGATTTGAGATAAAAAAAAATATAGTATGATTATGTATTATATACATGTATCAATTCCATAAAATAACTATATTTTCTTAATATTTTATCTAATATTAATAATTTGCATGCTTACTATATTCTATTATTTGAATTTTTACTCTTTCAAAAAAATTTAATAATTTTTATTTATTATTTTATTTTAATTATTATTAACAAAACAATTTATATGAAATTTGTTTTAGCAATCTGCTGGAGCCGATGTTTTGTTATCAATTGTAGCTAAAGGCACTTGTCAGGCATATTTAGACCATATTTTAGGAATTTATGAACTTCCTTCTTCTTCATGCAAACAACTTGCCACTGACATTGGTAAAAATAATATTGATTTTTTTTTATTTACTCTAAAACGTTATTTTTTGCGTAGTTATTATTTTCTAAAAAAAAATTAATTTATCAGATTATCTTGGAAATGTGCTCGACGACCTTGGATTGAGTTTATCTGATCATCTTAAGAATATTTCTACTCTTCTCCGATTGCCATCCGACCAATATCATTCGCGTAGTGCTGGATGCGCACCACGATTAGTTGCTGCAGTTCGCCAAATGAGAAATATCACCTCTACATAAAAACTATTCTAATATATTTTATTTGCAATAATTTTTTTTTTAAATAAATATATATTTATTTTCAAATTGTATTTCTCTATTTTTATTTTTGACTATTGAAATAAAGAACGAAATCTCCCAGAACCGATATTTTCATTTCTACTTCTGTAGAAGATATGATCAATTTTCTTTTTCTCTACTGTGTACTCTGATTTATAATTTTTCATAATTGTTTAATATAACCTGTAGAAATATAAAACAATTATTTTACCTGTTGTATTATATGGGTGTGAGGCATGGTCTATGACCTTAGGTACGAGAGTAGATTTAGAGTATTTGAGAATAGGATTCTGCGAAGCATTTATGGATCAAAGAAAGATGAGGTCACCGGGGTATGGCGAAGATTGCATGACCTCTATGCATGTCCTCTATATAGTTAGAATTATAAAATCGAAAAGGCTACGGTGGGCAGGACACGTGGCTAGAATGGAAGATAGAATGGCGAAAAATATATTGGTAGGGAGACTGAGTGGGTAACGTCAACTTGGAAGACCAAGCACACGGTGGGTGGATAATGTGGGAAAGGATGTGAGAGAGATGGGAGAGGATAGGGATTGGAAGGTTATGGCTCAGAATAGGAATACTTGGAGGGTTGTGGTTGCTGCGGCCAAGAACTTTCGAGTTCCGTAGAGTCACAGAGATAGATAGATATATTTAGATTCTAACCAGTTTAATTCCTCAATAACTTTAGACATGTCTTTTCTAAGGGTACATTCATTATTAAATATAAATATTTTTTCCATTTTAAGTTATTTCAGAAAAACGTAACCTTTCCAACTCCAACAAGGACCGTAAAATGCTCACGAAAGACAAAAAAATTTCCTCATCATCTATCCTCAAAATAGTGATATAAATAATTTATTAGCAATTTGTCATTTGAGACAATTTAATAAATATATTGAATTAATATCTAATTATATTTTAACTCAATTATTCTTTCATTGCTATTATAAACCAACAAGTAGCCATGACCATAATCTTAATAACCCAATCCCTCTTGTATAATACATACTCTCCTAGACCATAAATTATTTCATATTATTTCCACAAATCTTATTCTCTACAGAATATTTTAATAACAATAATAAAACGACTAAAGCAGTGTTCATCAATTTTACGGTTTATGACTAATCAGCATAAATGTTTTAGAAAAATACTTTCGTTTAGAGTAATGGGGTCTAAATTTAATTGAATATTATAAAACAAATTAATTATTTATAAAAATTGTTATTCGATTACCAAAAATTTTGTGTATATTTATTTATACCTCTGACACTTCTATGGTTCAATGACAATTCTATTATATTATATATTTTATTTTAATTTTAATAGTTATATATTATGAATTATGAGGTAAAAATCAATCGTGCCAATAGTTTAAAATAGTTAATAGTTGTAAATCCTTTGAATTGAATGCTGAATTGTATAATATAAATTAAAAATATTAAAAAATATAATTAAACAATAAAAAATATCTACGATAATTCTGGAAATTAATTAAATGATTTAAATTTCTAGTTCGTTAATTCCTTAATTTAATTTTTGTTGTTTTAAATGTACCTATATTATTAATCATAGCATAGCTCAGAGCTATATTAATTTAAATATAAATATTAAAAGAAAAGCTGGCTAAATAAGCATATATCTCGAAAAGCAATTTTAAAAAATATAAATTATGACTACAAATGAACCTGTCATGTAATGATGAAAATAAATAACGAATTCAACAAAACAAAAAATATTTGGGTCAAAAATGATACCATCATTTATTCAATCATATACCTATGTTAATTTAAATGTATAAAAAAAAGAAAATTAAAACATTAACAGCCAACACTAAAATTATAAAACAGGGAATCAAATTAATTTATTTAAATTTTAAGAAATTTTTTGAAAAATTTTAAAGGTTTAATTAGCAATTAAAATGACATTTTTAAGTATGTATAAAGAATTAATATAAGATAGATTGATAACGCGAATACAATTTTTTACATATTATTTTTTCTTCAATCAGAAAAATTATTAAAAATAAAATCTTGGCTTTCAATCTAAACACTCCACGACCCTTTTTTTATAGCTTTATTTAAACCTAATTAATACAATAAACTTTTTCGCTTAAATTCAAGATAACAAAAATTTCAATTATTCTTTTTCTTCTATATTATAATAATTATTATTTATTATTTTTATCTGTTATTAAGTTGTTATTTTTTAAAAAATCCTCTTTAAAATATTTTAAACAAATATTGGTTCTTATATTATTTATTGAGAGTAATTGGGAAAATGTTTTATTGCTAAAATTAGTTTTACGCTTTACATTTGATTTCAAAATATGTCCAATTTTGTTTTTGATTTGAATTGATTAAACAAATATGAATAAGAATAATATAAAATGTATTCTCTTTGTGATGTTAACATATTCATTTTATTTTAATTAAATGTTAATGATAGCAAATTAATATTTTATTATCGAGAATGTAATTTATGAAAATTCACTAAAGAAAAAATTAACATTGACTCTCCATTAAAAGTTTCAATTAAATAAATGTATTGAAAACATTAATTTTTAATCAATTAATTATGTAATAATATTATTTTGCATTTCTTCTTACTTATTATAACTTTTTTTAAAAACTCTATTATTATATGTAATAATTATATTTTTCATCATATTTTATGTATGTATAAAGCAATAAATATGAAGGTAGATAATCAAATATCCTATTTTGATTCATTCCTTGGTGAAAAGTTTAAAAAAAGTTTTTTCATTTATTTTACCAAAAGAATCTCGAAGTGTTTCAACTCCCTTTTACTTTTCCAAAGACTATGTTTGTAAATCTCAAGAAATGATAACATACTTCCAAAATATATAATATTGTTTTTTATTTAAATTTCCATTTAAAGGACTTTTTATGTGGGTTTATATAACTAATATATATAGGTGTATATATATATAAGCTTTTCGCTGTGTTTTTTAATCTAACCCTCCAGAGGAGCGATATAAATATATGCAGGAAAAGTTGTTCAGTTTCACATATTAAATTCTTGCCGCCGATAACAAACGTGTAGATTTATATTAAATTACAAGGAACAAACACAGGCCCGGGGGTTAGAACCCCCCAAAGGGGTAGGTGCACGCCATCTTTACAGTTCCAATCGGCGCCATCCGCAACCCCCAATGGATTTACAAAACTTCCCAATCCAAACATTACAAACAACCAATATTGTCTCGATGGATGAAACCGAAAAGCACTGCCTTTTAGTAGCTCTGCATGCATTACAAACAATTCCCAAACGCAAACAATAAACTAAATTGAGAAAATAGCTTAATTGAATACCCCACACCATAATAAACAATAAAAAACGAATATTGTGCTTGTAATAATTTTGATTTTTTTTTTTTAAAAAAAAAGAATTCATATAATATCCGAACAAAATAAATGTTTTTCTTATTATAAAATAAAAGAATAAATTAAAAATTGAAATTAAATTCCAGTTTATATTGGAATAAAAAAATTAACTGGTCCTTATCAGGATTTTATTTTTGTTTTCTTTGAAATATTTTTATATGAATAAACATTTTATAAATCATTTATCAATTTTTAAATTTTTTTTATTTTAAGAAAATATAATTATTTATTTTTTAAACATTAGTAGATCCTATTTTTATTTTTTTTTTATTTACTTAATAGATAGATGATTATTAAGCACATTTTCTATTCTCAAGGTAATAAGATATAATTCATATTCTTAAAGAAATTCAATTAAATATTTTCAACCTTTTATATATACAGTGACGGAAAAAAGTGGAGGCCAGATAGTGCAGTGTTTCCCAAACTCTTTTGGCCCACGGACCCCATTTCATAGTCAAAAATTGCCCACGGACCACTTTCATAGTAAAAAAAACCTTTCCCACGGACCCTGATTCAAAAACCATGCTCGAGTCACCTGAGTGCTGTCTTGTTTCCTTCCATGGAAAAGATAAAGAAGCCATGATCGCCCTGTTGATTTGAGCGTGGGTTTCGAACGCTACCTTATTACTTGTACATTTATATTTTGCTTAGGACCTAAAAATTGCTAACAATTATTCAGTGTTATTTATTTTATTTCCATATTAATAAGAATGCTTGACAATTTATTTTTTTTATTAAACCTTGCGCGGCCCCTCTGACTTTGTTCAGGGATCCCCAAATAGATTTTAATTTTCCAATGACCCCCCAAATGATATCAGAGACCACTTGAGGTCCGTAGGGACCAATTTGGGAACCACTGAGCATGAATGTGAATCAAAATTAAAGAAATTCATTTTTAATACCATAAAAACATGAAACTATCAATCATTTAAAATTAAATTGGTAATACAAATGAATTTCTTTAATTTTAGTTGACAAATTATTGCTGTTAGGAAAGACGCTGCACTAGCTAAACTGGCGTTTTCTTTTTTCCGTTACTGTAGATAGATAATTAATAATTACATATATAATATATATTATTATTATGTATTATGTACATGTGGAGCCTCGCTAGATTAAAACTTTTAAAAAAGACACAAAAAATAAACACTCAAATGTTCAAGTGACTCATAATGATTTAATTGCTATAAACGACACAACAGTGAGAGAAAGCACAATTTTACAATTCTTTATAATTGATATACAATAGTAACTTATATCATAGAAAGCATAATTGGAAGATTAACATAACTCATGTATGGGTGAGTGACTTAGCTTAATCCAGCTTGGCTACACATTTTCGCTCATCACAACTCGAGCGACCAAACCAAAGAAATGATTTTAATTAATTCACCCTTAACCACACAAACCACTCCTATCCAATTCTAATTTACTACCACCAAATTTTCAACTCCAAGATAACGTCGAGCATGATGACCGTTTGTTGTGTTTTCTAATGTCTCGACTTAGATCTAAAATACTATTAATTGTTTTTAATATTGTTAGTCCCACATTTTGTAATTTTCTTCTAGTTTCCTCAATTCGTTTATTTAATTCATCGCGTTTTCGGGGACATCTTTTTTCGTTCATTAATTAGTATTGATGGTTATGGAGGAGAGGTGGTGAAGGCATTAAAGATCTAGTCGTATGATGTTGAGATGATATACTATTTCCGACTAAATCTTTATTAGCCTGATCTCCACGACTCAAAAGTACTTTTTAAGTACTTTTCTATTATTGCAATTATATCAGTACTTTCAACTTCCAGAATGTGTAATAATTCTATCGGTATTTTTGTCACTAGGAGTTGATACATCTTTATCAGACTCGACCATCTGAAACTGAAGTGGCACTTGTTTCAGTTCAGGGGCTTTGAGAACTCGATTGGCTTATTAAGATTTCTTCAATCTTTGAGATTGGCAAAATTCAATACTACCTAAAAAACTAATGCGAATGTGATTATTTATGGTTTGGAATTTTTTCTCAAACTAGTTACAGAATAATATTTTTAACTCAATTAAAAATTAATTTCACTTCCAACAAAATATACAATATTTCCTTTAGACAAGTAAATTTTTTTTTTTTATTCTAAGGTCATATATTTGTTTTATTCATTTAATCATTTATATATTGAAATTGGTACTCCAAAACTAAAATTTAATATAAGTTCCTTATACATTCTAAAGATATATAAATACATTACCAATATCAATTATATGAGTAAATAAATAAATAAATCTAAATTATGTCATATATATATACCTATCCTATATTCATATGTTATAATTATTATTTTTGTATATTGTTATATATTATATACAATATTATATATTGTACTCGTATTATTTTATCGTATTTAAAGAAATATCAAAATATTAAATTTATATGATTAAATATCTAATAATTTCATTAAATTAATATAAATGAGAACTTTTATTAGAACTTATGATATTAAATCGATTATTAAAAATTAAAATATAATGTATATATTTTAATAATTCTAGGAATTACTAGAATATTTACTATTTTATATTTTATCTATATGATATAGTATTATAATGTTATTAATTATCCTGAATACAAGGAATTAATCTAATCCATTCATGTTTTTTTTATAAATTTCGTTATATTTTTACATAATTATTTTACAATAAAGACAATATGGAAAAACCGAGGGATATGACGCGGTTAGGGATATATCTTTCTATATCTCTTTAACTCACCCTTTTGGTGTTGGAAAGGGTTGGGGATACTAGATGAAGTGTGTCTACTTTAGTTATAAGCGAATCGTTGTGATTTGTTGTCCGCCATCTTGAAACATGCAACAAATTTCACCATATTTATTTCAAAGACTCATAATTTGTTTTTTTTTTTGAAATTTTTGTAAGTATATTGTATTATACGTTTTTAAACATTCTTTAAAATTAATATTAAGACTTATTTATTCACATATCCCATTGTAAACTATATGTAAGTCTTTTTCTAAAATTGTTTCGAAGGAGTGATATGACGCATTATGTGTCGAGGGATATGGCGTGCGTTTTACATTTGCTTAACAGTGAAAAACTAAACCCTCCAAACAATTTAGTAAGACGAGGGAAATGTTAGTATACGTTATTATTTTAAGAATAAAGCTGTAATTTTTGCTATGAAATCCTTATAGGTACCATTAATACCAATAATCATGTCATAATATGTTGTTATTAGCGTTTGAGATTTAACCAAACCCGTAGGACTTATCTCTTGGTTTTACCTTATACGAGGTAGGGTCAAAAAGTTCGCGGAATGGTCGCTTATAGTCAAGTATTTCTTAGCTGAAAGGGAAATTTTTGTTTGTGAGGTTGGCATAACTGGTAGTGAATGTGCTTTTGAGGTTAGCAGGCAGTTGTAGTTGGTTCCGTGCGTTCGGTGTTTAATATTGTAGATCGTAGTTTCTTTCTTTCGTCGGATTGTGCAATGTCGTCATTAGAGCAGCGTGGCAATATTAAATTCTGTGTGTTGCTGGAGAAATCACCCTCGGAGACTCTTGAGATGCTAAAAAAAGCATACAGAAATTCTGCGATGAAGAAAACAGCAGTTTACGAGTGGCATAAGCGTTTTCGCGACGGTCGCACAACAATTGATGATGACGTTCGGACTGGGCGGCCTTCCACTTCCACTACAGACGACAATGTTGAGCGCGTTCGACAAATTGTGCGTGCGGACAGACGAACAACCATCAATAATATTGCCTCTGAAGTTGGTATTTCACATGGGAGTGTTCACAGCATTCTTCATAATGACTTGAACATGCGTGATTGAAAATGCGACGGAGCGGCTGAAGGAACTTTCAAAAAACGGCTTTCAAGAGTGTTTCCAACAATTATATGAACGGTGGAATAAATGTGTAGATGCAGGAGGAGAGTATTTTGAAGGGAAATAATGTAAGAATGTTATAAATATTTTTAATAACCAATTCCGCGAACTTTTTGACCCTACCTCGTATTAAATTACTTTCTATTAATTAAATATAATCTAATTAGAATTTCCAATTAACTTTAATCAAATAAAAATATTTTTTAATTTTTTTCTTTACTAAAGTTAAATAGTTTTTTATCAATCTCAAAAAAACAAAACAAAACATTTATTTAAAAATTTTTCATACACATTTGGACATATATGCTTCTATCATTCCTACCTATCTCGAAAATACAATTAAATTTTCTCTCTCTCTTTATCTGTTATATACCTATATATAATGATGGATTTTACAAAGAGGGGGATGTTACTTCATGTGACATTTAAAAATAACAAATCAATTCATTTGATATATCATGTTTAGTTTAAACTTTACTTCTTGAATAATTGTCATATATTTTATTTTATTTAATATTTTTTCATTCTTTTTTTTCGGTGTAAGGAAATTTATTGTACTTTGGCGAGTTTTTGCTTGCAATGAAGCTGAATATAATGCTATAAATCTGTAGAGTGTAGACAATGGACGGTGAGGAAGGAAGCGCCACTGAGGGGTTTCGACCTTTATACATATATACACCATATATGTCCTCGCTGTCTAAGCGAATGTTTGAGATAGTAGTTGTAGAGGAAAGAGAAATTGAGGCAACAAATGCAAAAGTGAAAATTCATATAAATATATAACTCCCTACTAGAATATTATTCCATTGTTTTTACTATCTCGCCAGAGATAGTATTGCGATCATGAAAATTTTCGATGTTGAGATTTTGATGTTTTTATACGTTTTGAAGGTTCCTGAATCATTTTCACTAAGGTTGAGAAAAATGTCTGTGTGTGTGTATGTGTGTGTGTATGTGTGTATGTGTGTATGTGTGTATGTATGTAGGCAAGATTACGCAAAAACGGTTTGAGCTAGAATGATGAAATTTGGTACATGGACATTATTCAAAATTCATAGTTTTCTATCAACTTTTGAGAAATGTAGCTCAACCGGAAGAGGGTCATTACCTACAACGTTTTGATTTTTTTTCCTCTAAAGTGACCGTAAAAATAAAGATATATGTTTGATAATTTTTCACATGATTAATAATTATATAAAACTGCTATATATAGAATTTCAGCTTGATTGATTCGCTGAAATTACCAGAATTAATTTTTTAACACTGAAAATCTCACGCGTCAACACGTGACGTGGTGCCATCAACAAAAAGCCAAACATGCGCTGGTTTAATATTTATTATTTATTATTTATAATTTATAATTAATTAAATTTAATTTAAATATAATATATTATGTTATTTAATCCAATTCAAATTGCGAGATAGTCGAGTGGAGACACTCCAGCTAATTTTTAAATCTAATTGATTCTTAGTTCTTTTTTACTATCTCTCAAGAAATAGTATTGCGATCACGATATCGAGATTTTGATGTGTTTTACGTTTTGAGGGTCCCTGAGTCATTTTCACTAAAGTTGAAAAAAACGTGTGTGTGTGTGTGTGTGTGTGTGTATGTAGACAAGATTACGCAAATAAAATTTAGTCTAGGAGCATTATTCAAAATTCGTTGTTTTCTATCAACTTTTGAGAAATGTAGCTCATTCGGAAGAGGACCATTACCTACCACATTTTCATTTTTTTCCCTCTAAACCGGTGTTTCCCAGAGGGGAGGGATTTGATTGTAAAGAGGAGCAATTCGAAAATGAATGTCTGTTACCAGATTACAACACTAGGGTTGTTCAATCCCGAAATATAAAAGGCAAACCTCGTATTAGATTATATTTATTGATATAAGGGGTATTCTTTAATTATAAGAAATGATTGTCAATTAAATAAGTTGACCTGTGGCCATGTCCGAACCGACCGACGGTTTGAAGTAAATGAATTTCCAGCTACAGAAACAATTTCAAATAATTTTAATATATCTATTAACTAGCTGCTCAGAGCTCCTTCGTCGCTCTTCACATCTAGACGGGGGCTCTGCCCCCTGTACCCCCCCCCCCCCGAGTGTCCCTATTCTGAGCTATAACCATCTAACTCCTAACCTGTCCCATCTCTCTCACGTTCCTTCCTACTCTGAATCTATTCTCATCTCCCAGGGTTATAGACCATGCCTCCCACCCATATAATACAATTAATAATTTAATAATTTTGATCCCCTTTGATAATAATTTCCAGATTGCAACCTCGATTTAAATTCTTTGCAAATATTATTCTCTCTGATACTAATTATTTTGTCTTATCACTATTAATTTCAAACCCCATCAATTTTCCTGCCTCGATTAATTTTTTTATGCTACTTTAAATGTTATTAATTTATTTAAAAAAAAATCAAAGTAAACAAAATAAAAATAAAATATAAAATTAGCATAACACTAAACTACTATAAAAATAATATTAAAAAATATATATTAAAATCTTACGTGAAAATCCAATTATGAGATCAAATTTTCTTAATTAAAATGATTTACTAACATAATCTTAAAAATTAATAGTATTAAATTATAACCGTAATGTGAATGTTTTCAAAGTTTAAAAGGCCAATAAGATCAATTGAGATATTGTAAATATCAATATATATAAAAAGATTTTTATCTGCACATTGCTCAGAATTTAAATTACCGACATATTATCGCCATCAGCGCCTCTATGATCTAGTATGGTAACTAAACTATTTTTAATTAATTAGCACCCCCTGGACACACCTTAGCAATTAGCGGTTTAATAAAAGAAGTCTGACATGCCCTGAGACCTACTGAATATGCATAAAAAATTTCATAAGAATCGGTCCCACCGTTTCGGAGGAATTTTATATATAAGATATATCCACTAACCGCCTATACTATATTCTTTATAATTTTTTTAAAATTTTTCTAATTCAAAAATCGAAAATCGGGCTTCGAGGTCTGGTGGCCAGCCCCTTTGTGCTTCCGTGTAAAAAATTCCAGGTCCCTGCGTGCGATAGATTTGGCTGGAGTGCTCGGTCAGACAAATGGACAGACAGGCAGACAGACAGACAGACAGACAAACAGGCACATTACACTTGCTTTTATTATGTAAGATGTAATAAAAACAGATATAATTATAAGATAAATATTTTTAATTTTATTTTATTTATAATATATATGTAAGGCCAGGCTGTGACGTCATATAATTTTAAATTAAGAAAAAACTAATAAAGATGATTTTTCTCGATGATAAAACCAATAGAAAGTGCATGATTCGTGGAGATATGTAAAATCTCCACATGTGAATTTTGGTGTGAAAACAATACCTCCCTTACTATCGTCGGTCGGTAAAAAAGGGATTCTTTTTAAAAAGTACTAATTCTGAGTTTCTTATACAACACGCTACGAATTAGCTTGGTTTGTACGGTTAAATCCGAGCTTCTTATAACGCGGTTTCCATATTACGTGGTACGCACTCACCGCGTTATAAGAGGGTTGACGTATATATATATATATAAATTGAATAATTTCCTAAGCCATCTGGAATCATTGTAATGATTTGATTTAAATATTTATTGACACCTATTATTAATTAATTTAATAAATAATAAAATAAAACAATTAAAATGATTTTTACTTTAATAAGAATAATTTTTCACCGCAAAACACCCTTAAACAACAACAATTTTCAAAAATAAACTTAAGTTTAGAAAAACTTATATCTTCTCAAATAAATATCAGAAATAAATTCACTTTTAGATTTAGAAAAGACAAGGATATATTAAAATAAAAATCCAATTCTAAGTTAAAGTATTTTAATAAATTATTAAAATAGTGGTATAATGTGAATAAATAATAAATACTTAAAGTGTGATATCGGTGTGGTGAGACTTTCACTTTATTCTATATTTCGGAAAAATATTAATTATAAATTTGGCATATTCTTCCAATGAATTACTTTCTTATTTATTATTCAAATAATTATTTCCCTAGCATTTATCTACATTTGTATCAGCTTTAAAATATTATTGAAATTAATTTTATTAAATTATATTTTTAAAATTCAAATATATATATTATAAAAAATAACAAGATAATAAATTTTAACTCTACTTCTTTAATTCATTTTATTTTTTTGAGCGTTACTTGAGTCTAAATAAAATTTCACTAGAATTTTTTTTATAAAATTTAATAATTCATCCGATTTTATAATGTTGATTATTCATATTATATATATATATATATATATTATATACATACAAACTACGTTTTTATCCCCTATCCTCCTCCTTTCACTAAAAAATTTCTGCATTCATCACCAATTTATGACTCTTTCTCTATCTTTTATTAGTCGTGGCCCTTCTTCGCCCTTTTGGCAATTGTATAAAAATCCACGGCTGGCTGCTCGGTCCGTTCTGAATAGAATAGGCGGCGTTTATCACAGACACAAAGCCCAAAGCGCAATCGGGATAATTAATAAAAATAAATAATTATTTTGGAACAATAGTTACTCGAATAATTCAACGGGGAGATACCAGAATCCCAGACCAGACTACGAACTTCTCATCCTACTGATATTTTATCTGTTGATTACCATGTTAAAACAAAAATATAGATAGAGATAGAAAGAGAAAGCCAGAACAGCTATAGTATGCATTATTTGAAACTATTTGATTATTCTTAAATATATATATATACTTATATGTATATATATAGACATATACTCTAATTTGATATTATAGAACATATATTGGAATATATATTCATTTTTATAAAATCGTCCCATAATTTTAGCTTTTTTTTCAAACAAAAATAAAATTCTTCTTCTTTAATGATTAATTCATTGAATTATCGACTTTTTAAAGTTGAAATTTCTTCCACTTATCAAAAATGAAAAAAAAAAAATTATAATATCTCAAAACAATTATGAAAAATTATTTTTATACTCCAAGAAAAAAATTATTAATTATAATTATCTAAATTAAAATCTTATTTATTGTTTTGATCTTCATGTCAAATAATTAAGTTTTTTCTTTTTTTTTTTTTTTTCTTTTAAATTAACTTCAAGATTTTAAGTTATTTTTTTTATTATAGTGTTCTTAAAAATAAGAGAAGGTTGATGACAAGACTTTATCCTAATATATGATTAGAACTTTGACTAAAGAATTTATAAATACTTTGATTTAATGAGTAAAAAAAAACTTATCTTTACTTTTATTCAAAGAGAAAGGGAAAATTTTTTTTAATGAGCAGGATGATGAAAAAAAAATATTTCACTTTTTAATTGACATCTTCAATGTATTGCAAATAACTTTAATGATCCTTTTTTACCGACCGACGATAGTAAGGGAGGTATTGTTTTCACACCAAATTTCACATGTGGAGATTATTACATATCTCCACGAATCATGCATTTTCTTAACAGAAATAAAGAAATAAGTTGACCTGTGGCCAGGTCCGAACCGACCGACGGTTTGAAATAAATTAATTTCCAGCTACAGAAACAATTTCAAATAATTTTCATATATCTATTAATGTAATAAAAAACAGATATGGATACATAAATAATAAATATAAACATTTTTAATTTTATTTTATTTATAATATATATGCAAGACCAGGCTGTGACGTCATGCATGGCTGGATGACGTCATATAATTTTAAATCAAGAAAAAACTAATAAATATGATTTTTTTCGAGGATAAAACCATTACAAAATGCATGATTCGTGGTGATATATAAAAAAATCTCCTTTGGTGTGAAAATAACCCTTTCCTTCCTATCGTTGATCGCTAATACTACCACTTCCGGTTTCCGGAATTGCACCAAAAGTTGATCAATTCATCCCACTGATGCATTAAGTAAATATACCAAATTTCATCAAAATCGGTTGAGCCGTTCAGGCTGTACACATCTATACGGACGGACAGACGGACAGACGGACGGACGGACAGACGGACAGACATCATGCTAAAAATACTTTTTTCTGTTTAGAAAATGCATGATTCGTGGAGATATGTAAAAATCTCCACATGTGAAATTTGGTGTGAAAACAATACCTCCCTTACTATCGTCGGTCGGTAAAAAGTATTTTTAGCATGATGTCCGTCCGTCCGTATAGGTGTGTACAGCCTGAACGGCTCAACCGATTTTGATGAAATTTGGTATATTTACTTAATGCATCAGTGGGATGAATTGATCAACTTTTGGTGCAAATCCAGAAACCGGAAGTGGTAGTATTAGCGATCGACGATAGGAAGGGAAGGGTTATTTTCACACCAAATTTCACATGAGGAGATTTTTTTATATATCACCACGAATCATGCACTTTGTATTGGTTTTATCCTCAGGAAAATCATCTTTATTAGTTTTTTCTTGATTTAAAATTATATGACGTCATCCAGCCATTCATGACGTCACAGCCTGGTCTTGCATATATATTATAAATAAAATAAAATTAAAAATGTTTATATTTATTATTTATGTATGCCTATCTGTTTTTTATTACATTAATAGATATATTAAAATTATTTGAAATTGTTTCTGTAGCTGGAAATTAATTTATTTCAAACCGTCGGTCGGTTCGGACCTGACCACAGGTCAACTTATTTTCTTTATCGAGGCGAGAGTGATGGACATCAATTCAAGTCTACGAGCTGTTCTTCGAGTTTAATGTGCGAGAAATATCAACCCTTTATCCTTCAACGTCCGAAATTCCGTCTCATAATAATATTTATATGTTTGGTATGTTGAATTTATTTATTTTATATTTATTTTGTTTAACTGATTTTCAAAGCGTGAATGATAATTTACTATTCATAGGAAAATAAGCCAGTTTTTGGTCCGTTTGAGACGAATATTAGTGCCAATGTACTAAACCCTATCTGATATCTATTGATGGATATTATGATTTCTAATCGTATAAATTCATTTGAAAATTTGATTTAAAATAATTTATGCATAAAATATATATTTATACTTATTTTAATCTTGGTGAAATTTGTATCAAATTTTTTCTTTAAAAAAAGATTAATTTAAAATTAGTAGTATATCTGACCAATAGAGACGTCATGTGTTAATGAATTTTCTATTAGTATTGTAGTGATATACGCATTACATCTTCATCTGCGTATATTTAGTCGTATAATAGAAAACTATTCGTGGCATCGAATATTTTTAGAACATGAGAAATATTATTTTTTCAATAATTATTCCCACCCTCCCTCTCTCTCTCTAAATATATATATATATATATATATATATATAATATATATGTATATAACTTTTAGTAATATTAATATAAAAATAATTAATTCAATATCTTTTTAAAAATTTCAATAATTTAAAAAATATTATTTTAAAATTTATCCATCAAATAATCTACATAAATAATTATAAATATATTCTAATATAAATATATATACTTATATATATATATATAGTTTCATGCATAAACACTTAGCTAGTAATATAAATGAAGTTAATTAAGTTTCGTGGAAATTTAACATTACTAGAGTAAATAACAGATAATTATTTATATGAATACTGAAATGTAAAGAAGGTCACTATCCCCCCTCCCCAGTTCCTATTAAAGGCTATAATTAAAATATATTCTGGGAAAATATTTGATAATATTTTTTATGGGAATTTATTTTTAAAATAAAAATAACAAAAACAAAAAAATATTTAGATATGATTATTTGAAATCGTTTTTTATAAATAAAAATTCAATATTTTCCCTCTATCTCTCCGTTTTATTAGATTTTAAACATACTATTGTGTACCTGTGTGTATCCAGTTATAATGGTTTTAAATCATCAATCCTGGTAAGTAATAAATTAAATAAATAAATAATAATCAGGGTAAAAATAAAATATCATCAAACTATTCACTATATCTACTTATATGAAAATATTAACTTTCAATAAATTCTATTAAAAAAGTTTTAAAACAATTTCACTAAAATTTTAAAAACTAAAATATATACATATCGAGTAGAATTTTATATGATTTTCTAATTTTACTTTTTTTTTGGATAGTCATTGGTTAATGAATTTTGAATCCTTTAGTTTATTATTTATTTCCATTAGAGTATACTAGTCAGTTATTGCTTGATTGTACTTGGGATATTGTTTACAGAAATTTATACTCAAATTTGTGAAATTCAATAATAGTAATTGCTTATCGTGATTAATGACATATTGATTGATTTAATTTAAATAGACTTTGACAGGATTCATTAAATTCAGAAATTTTAGCTAATTGTAAATTCCTTTATGAACAATACCGAAGTTCTGAAACAATAAAGAATTATATAGCTTGTTGTCATAAAACGCATTACAATCAAGAAGATATAAATAGTTTTAATATCAAATCTATTTTATTAAATAAATTCAATAATTATATAATAATAAATTCAATTTTGTCAAGAAAACTTGAATATTAGTAAAACCATATTAAGGGCTCTTATTCATAAGGGGATATTGTAAATAAAACTACATATTGATATTTTATTGTAAATTTATTCATAAACACAAATAAGTTGACCTGTGGCCAGGTCCGAACCGACCGACGGTTTGAAATAAATTAATTTCCAGCTACAGAAACAATTTCAAATAATTTTAATATATCTATTAATGTAATAAAAACAGATAGAAATACATAAATAATAATATAAACATTTTTAATTTTATTTTATTTATAATATATATGCAAGACCAGGCTGTGACGTCATGAATGGCTGGATGACGTCATATAATTTTAAATCAAGAAAAAACTAATAAATATGATTTTCCCGAGGATAAAACCAATACAAAGTGCATGATTCGTGGTGATATATAAAAAAATCTCCTCATGTGAAATTTGGTGTGAAAATAACCCTTCCCTTCCTATTGTGGATCGCTAATACTACCACTTCCGGTTTCCGGATTTGCACCAAAAGTTGATCAATTCATCCCACTGATGCATTAAGTAAATATACCAAATTTCATCAAAATCGGTTGAGCCGTTCAGGCTGTACACATCTATACGGACGGACAGACGGACGGACGGACAGACGGACAGACATCATGCTAAAAATACTTTTTTCTGTTAAGAAAATGTATGATTCGTGGAGATATGTAAAAATCTCTACATGTGAAATTTGGTGTGAAAACAATACCTCCCTTACTATCGTCTCGGTCGGTAAAAATAAATAACGTTTCGATTGCTCCTTCTGCAGTCACTTGATAACGATTGCAGAAGGAACAATCGAAACGTTATTTATTTTTGCGTTATTCAATAATAGTAATCAAATGCAGAAGGAGCAATCGAAACGTTATTTATTTTTTTATGTTTTTGAATAAATTTACAATAAAATATCAATATGTGATTTTATTTACAAAATTCCCTTATAAATAAAAACAACCACCAAAGCTTTAACAATTTAAGGGCTCTTATATTAAATAAAATTTTAAAATCATTTATTTAATGATTATTTTATTGATTATGATAATTATAAAGTACGAGAATAGGTCAATAAGTTCGTGACTTTTGGAATGAAACTCAGGTTTTTGGATTAAAAAATTATTTTATTTTTCAAAGTAATCTCCTTTGAGCTCTATACACTTAGTTCAATGTTACTCTAATTTTTTGGCGAGATAGTAAAAAATGAAAAAAAAATTGTATAATTGCTTTATTTATTCTATTAAAAGAAATGAAGTTTGTAATCGGTTCTACTAACACAATTCAGTATTGCCTTTATATTTAACGATTACTCTAGTATTCTATTTTCCTACTGGTGGCCAAGTGTCAATTCGACTATTTCCAACTCTATCCCTCCTTT
Organism: Labia minor; assembly: GCA_963082975.1. Lineage (NCBI taxonomy): Eukaryota > Metazoa > Arthropoda > Insecta > Dermaptera > Spongiphoridae > Labia > Labia minor. The sequence goes on from OY720344.1 coordinate 51,865,881, forward strand.
CAATATTTATTCACCCAATGGGAACGATTTTGTAAATATACAATGACCAGGGAATTGGCAAATAGAACTTGACTAAATTCCCTCGGTGCCACCACCAACTTGTGCTCTCTTTAATACCCAATCTAATCCTAAAGATAAATTTCTCCCGGGTTTAAGTTTTCAAATAATGTTGCTGTGTGTGACGATCGCTAAACTTGAAACATCTTTCTAAGAATCATGGAAAGCGAAATTTTATACTTTAATCAAATTCTGACATTTGCTGCATGACTATAGTTTCCAGTTTGGTTTTGTGGCTAGTCTTCTTAATGAACAACATGAATTCCACTGATCGTATTAGGAGTTGGTGGAGTGATGGGGTGAGATGGAAGGGTGGGGGGGTTCATTTGCCTGATAAGTATGAAGTGACTTGAGGATGAAATTAGAATGTGAGTGTGAATACTAGTATGATGGTGAAGATGAAGAAGTGAGGATAGTGGGAATGAAGGGGGGGCGTGTATTAATTTCGGCCACGTCTTGCCTTCTCAAGTTTGCTATTGATGTCATTCGCCATGCCAACTGACTTCCCCCGGTCTCTTATTTAGTCTCGTTGTCCCAGAACTCAACTTGGAAGCATTTTCATATGTAAATGAGGAAATATTAATAAAAAATAAATCAGTTAAGAAAAAAAAATCTTATTAAAGAAACGGGGAGATTTCTTTTTTTTCGTCTTCCTTTGCAAATCAAACTTTCTTCGTTATTTCTATTTCTGGAATTGCTTTCATGTTGAGAAATTTATATGACTTTTTTTTAGGTAAATAAAAGTTTTCGTTTGTGCCATGGAAAAGAGTTTATAATAATTTACATCATATATATTTATACAGATTATCTACATCATAGGTTCCGAAACTTTTTTTTGTCGTGGATCCCTTGGCATGTTTTTCGGTTTTGGGTAGACCCCCTAAATTGATTTTGATTTTTTATAAACGATTTACCTTTTTTTTAAGAAACATATTGGGAAAAAATCAAAAAATGTGTTAAAAGCCATGTCGGAAAAACGATTTACGTTTTTTTTAGAGACATATTCAAAAAATCCATGTCAGAAAACACGTGGATCCCCGTGGACCCCCTAGACCAGTGATTCTCAACCTGGGCGATCGACATCTTAAAGGGGGCGATTATTTGACTATACGATTTTGGGGGGCGATAAGTTATTTTTGGGGGGCGAAATCATTTTCATTTTCAACTCTAAAAAAAGGTAAGATGATTTTGTGCGAACCTATAAATTTAGATTATTCTGAATACAAATGGTTCCAAATTTGATGCAAGCAATAATATTTGTATGTAAATATATTAGAAGAATAGAATAATCTGTGAAAAATGTCATTTTAATATTTATCACGTATAAATATTACAAATATATCTAAAAATTTTTATGAATTAGGTTCAAAATTTTTAATGAAATTTAATATTTTCTTTGAATAAAAATTATTAATTTATTCCGAAATAATATTAGAAACTGAATTTTTTGGTGAATTTTATTTGTATATAATTTTAATTTTTAGCAAAAAACTATTAAGTTTTCCAATTTTTCAAGAAAGTAAAAAATTTACATCAAAATCTGATGTATTAAGGGAGCCTCCGAAAAAATTCGATTATTTAGGGAGCTGCAAACCAGAAAAAATTGGGAACCTCTGTTTTAATACCTTATCGTAAAATTTTTCAGACACCAGAAGACAATTTAAGTTTTTATTATAGTTTGTTAAAAATGGGACAAAATTGACATTTTTATTAAAACAACGACAAATATTAAAAAAAACGGTACTGTCCTTTTCAAAACGGTACGTATAGTCATCCTTCTATTATTAGTAATAATAATTCAATCCAAATACTATTTTTGACTTTGGAGATGGACGAGACTAGAGTCGGCATTAATTAAAACAAATGAAAAGCAATACAGTGAACGCTCTTTATAAGCAACCTCTCTATATGCAATTTTTTTAGTTCAACTGTTTTGTATAAGCAACTTATTTGTTAAAAGCTAAATATTTGAGTTGACAGCTATTCATATAACATAAACACGAATTGTAAAAAATTATGTTATTGGAATGTTTGTGTTTTGTGCTGCCAGTATTGAAGTTAATTTCTGTTAATTAGAATAGTTACTAGAATTTCTGTTAGTTTCTATTAATTAATTGATTAATTAATATTTGTGTGCTTTAAATCCAATTTTTCTCTATAAAAAAATTTTTTATTTAAATTGGTTCAAATGAGTTGCTTGTATCACTATATTAATTAATTTTTCAACCATACTAATCTGTTTCCATTTTGGTTAAAGACACGATTAATTTTTAATTTTTCCTTTTATTATTAACAATCAAAAGGTTAATCTTAAAAAGTAACTAGTATTTGTTATTACATTATTTTTATCATTGTAATTTTTCATTCAAATTAGATCATCATTTAATGTTTTACCTTCTAGGTTTGGAATGTTACTACCCCTTCACCCCAAATTGATATATACTACCGCATCCTTATTTTTAAAATAATTGTTTTTTAAATCATCCTTAATTAATGATAAAATCATCATAAAAAAATTCTTATTTAAAAATTTATAATAAATATAAAACTTGTGAAGCATATTCTTGTATATCAGCTTATTGTTTTAATTATAAACTTACATTAATTTTGCATTGTTATTTCTGTTGATAAATAAAATTAAATCAACGTGATTTCATCAGCTATTCCAAATTTAATCTATCAATTTACGTAAACTCATCTTACAATAAATTCTCTATCCTTTCTCACTCCTTCTCCTACCACTCTTACCCGATTACAATCGGATTTGTATTTTAATCTTTTGAAGAGAACATTACTTAAAGTAGATTACAATCGGCTTAGTTATCCAATTGATTAAGTTAGAACGGGGAAGTCTTCTATTCCATCATGTGCCCTTTCGGCCTGTACTTGAATTGTTTCAGTTAAAAGTAAGATGAAGGAGTGTAGGTTTGGGTTATGTGGTTATTTATACTTGCGGTTAGATAATTCGACATAAGCTCAGCCAAATCGAATTGGTGTTGGACTTGATTGCGTCCCATTGGAGCATAATAGCGAAGGGTAAACGGGTATGGGTGATGGGGAGGGCTCGGACGATCGAAGGGCAAAAATCCCAGGGAGGATCTCGAAAGCTAAACACACCCTAAATCTTGAGCGCAACTTGTGTCAACTTGGCTAGACAGTTGGGGCTTCCTCGCTGAAAATTAATTACACTAATTTAGACATGATTCATTGGGTTTAGTTCCTTAATGTTTCCTGGATATTCTATTGTCTATCGCCTCTATATACATACTACTCTAGATTAAAACAAGATAATTAACTAACTTTATACACAAAATAAATATCCCTATTATTTTAATAAACAAATAGATCATCAACGTTTAATTGTTCTTTTAAAACCTCATTAATTTCTTGAAGATTTTAATAAATAGTTTTAGTAAATGAGAATATTTATCAAAACATGTTAATCGCTGCTAAATTTAAATCTCGCTGATTTTCATTCAACATTGTACAATTTTCCCTTCGCCCTTCAAATATCTAAACTTGTTTCATATTAAATTACTGTTTATTCTACAATAAATTAAATTTGATATATTTTATTAATAAATCAAGTCCTACCTCACAATTTCTCTATGACCTCTCTATGATTGATCTACTTTTTTTCTAATAAAATTTTGAAGTGCTATTAATTCAATTGTCTGAAATTATATTTTGGTTGTAAATATTTATTATAAAGTATTATTTGAATTGGATTAAATCAACATATATTATATTTAAATTAAATTTAATTAATTAAATTATAAATTTAAATTAATAAATAATCTTATCTTATTATACTAGCAAAAATTGTATATATGTATGTGCAAAATATATATATGCATATTGGTGGATTAATTTATTAATTAACCGCTCGAAGTATTTTTTTGAAATTCACACCGTAATAATTGATAATATTTGTATATATAAATCGATCTGTATTGGTTTCAGTATGAAACAAAATGGATGAAAACCTTTTACTACTTTCAACCACCAAATACTATGTACCACTCGAGGGTTCAGGGTTCAGGTGTGAAGAGCGCCGAAGTCGCTCTGAGCAGCTAGTCTAATTATAAAATAGAAAACAGAAGCCATCTAATTATAACAATATATATATACATATATATAATATAGGATCAAATATTTTATCAAGTAAATTTGAATATATTTTTCATCTTGAAATGAAAATCAAGTTATTTTCATTAATTTGTACCGTTTATAATAATTCAAAAATTGTAAAATTTTTAAAGTTTATAATAATAAATTGTATAAATATGTTAAAGTGTCGAGCGTTTACTAATGATAGTAATAATATAAATGATAAAAAAATAATAATACTGGTTTCTATTATAATATAATACTTTAACTTAATGAAATCATATAATATATTAAAATTGAAGATGAATATGTTAAATTAATGTAGAGTATATAGCAAGCGTGTTTTAGGGAAATAAGGCCAAAGGCAGTTGAATCTCATCCATTGGGGTTAAGCAAGTGATTATTATGCAGGAATTAAAAAACATTTGTTCTGTTCAAGATCACGAATAAGCAAAATATTTAAGATAGCAACCAATCAACTTTACAATCTGTCAAAATCCAATAATTAATATTTAATTAAGAAAGCACCGTAAAATTATATAATACTAGTGGACATGAATCTATGTATCATAATGAATATATTCGTATAGATTTTACCTGTTGTTATAAGGTAATATTTTTTTGAACTGTAAAAATAAACCGATATTAAAATTAATTAACAATTTCCATTTAATGATACTAAAAATCAATTTTATTTAAAATCTGGCTAAAATTATGTTGAATTGATTGACTTGGTCACAATTTACAAGATTTACTCAAAAATTTTAATAAAATGAAAAACATTAAATAGATTTGTTCTCCTAATCCTCCAAGATGAGGATTCATTCATCTTTGCACAGTAAGTTACAATTAAGATTGTGTTTTAAAATAATTAACATTATTATTATTTGAAGAACGAGGCACTTGAGCTACTACGGCCATTTGTGCTCAAAGAAATCATCCATCCATCTTACAAGATAAATTTCATTTTTCTCCAAGCAGGGAGAATTTCATCTTCGTCGCCGGGGCAAACAGTAAATTACTGAATCCTGACCGATTCCATTGTGTCAGACTCAACTCTCCACTTGAATGCAAAATAATTAATATCTTGTTGGTTCGTAAATATTGAAAGATTTTGACTATTACACTCTAAGATTTTATCGTTTACTCTTAATCTTTATTTATCTCTTTATTTATCTTTATAGACATATCCATAAGGACAAAATGTGTGCTTTCAATCAGATCCTCTATTTTTGCCATATCCAAAGAGCAAGATTACACTCTATGATTGGATTTCCCATAAATAGAGGATCTGACTGAAAACACAAGATCTGTCGAATGAATCATCATCTTCATCATAACATATATAAATTCATTTTCTGACTGTTATTAATCACCCGATCGCTGCGCGTTGGTGCAGCGCCATCTCGCGTGCTTTGTGGTACTAGGCACCACAAATCTATGCTAGGTATTCTCCTTCAACAAAATAAGCTTGATTTTTTGAAGGATCAAAGGAGGGGGGAAGAGTAAGAGTAAGGGAATGGATTGAAAGGAGTCAACGGGTAAAAGATACATTCCCCTCCTATACAAGAAAGGCATCATGAGCTCACGTGAGCGCAGGGACGCTACTCCCTGAAGTAAAAATCTTTTCTTTTGGAATCATAGAGAAGAGACTACCCGTTACCCGTCAAAATCTTTTTAATAATACGAATTTTAAATAATGTCCGTGTACCAAATTTAATTATTCTAGCTCAAACCATTTTCGTGTCTACATACACACACACATACACACAGATATTTTTCTCAACCTTAGTGAAAATGATTCTTCTTTTTCGTTGTCGATAACTTCCTAGCGGAAGTGTCGTGGCCCTAATAACTCCACAGGAGTCATAGGGTGTTCATGGGAAAATTTGACCGAAGTGGTTTCCCCTTGCCTTCTTCGGTGGGGCAGCCGATGTTAAATTGAATTAAATGATTGAAAATGATTCAGGAACCTTCAAAACGTATAAAAACATCAAAATCTCAATATCGAAAATTTTCGTGATCGCAATACTATCCTCTAGTGAGATAGTAAATATATATATATTTTTAAGAAAATACTTTTAATTTTAAAATAAATTTTTGAATGACATATTCAATTCATTTACATGTATATTTTGAAGAAATTTAAAAAATAAAATCATTAAAAAATTCATTAAAATATCTCCTTAATTATTTTTTAATTTTAAAGAATATCCAGATTTTTTATTAAAAATAAATTATTAATAGATGTGATGCTATGTTAATGATATAAAAAATATTATGAAATAAAAATATTTTCCATTAGACATAGTTTACAAAAAAAAAAAAAAATAAAATAAATTATGAGATAAATATAATAAAAAAAAAGATTAGTAATTAGATTTATTTTATTATGTTCTAATGAAAAACACTAAATATTTATTTATTATATTATATTTTTATAAATTTTATTTAATTCTTAATAAAATAATTATAAACAAATCATTAGAAATATAGTAGTTTATTATCAAAATTTAAATAATTTTATACCAGGGATGGCGAACTAATGCCACGTTCAAAGACAAAATATTATATTTAATAAAAATTACTATAGTTTATTAGTAAGAAATAAACCTAATTTATGTATATCACTATTTTTCAAACTTTTTATATTTGAGTCATACCTATGCTCAAAATTTATTGGTGTTGTGCAACACTAAATATGATAAAAGAAAATGTTATTGAATAAATCTAATGAAAAATTATAAAAAATGTATTATTATACATATATTTCATAGATATGAAAAACCAAAATATTTTTAATGTAAACATTCTAAACATTTTTTTTATATTAAATTATTAAAGCTTTGGTGGTTTTTTTTTATTTATAACGGAATTTTGTAAATTAAACCACATATTGATATTTGTTATTGTAAATTTATTCAAAAAATACAAACATATACACAACGTTTCGATTGCTGCTTCTGCAATCGTTATCAAGCGACTGCACTGTTCGAGCGTCCAGTGACAAGTGACCAATGATCATTAATATAAGACCAAAGTCACCAACCAGATGGCGCTCTGAACGTGCTTACAATTTCAAAATTACAGGAGAAAAAATAATTATTCTTAAACAATTAAATTAAAAATTATAAACAAAACGTGAACAACAATTATTTTATGAATAAATTGAGTTCTTTAATTTTACATTATTTATTATATTAATATTAAATTAAGCAAGAGATATTGGCGGGAAGCAAGCAGTTGTATTTGGCGCGAATTCAAACCGGTGTTGCCAAAAGATGATTCTCAACAAATGGAAGGTGATGAAATATAATTATCTAAACAATAAAGTCTCTAAGTCCTAAAAAATAATAAGAATGATGATTAATAAATAATTTTAATAATTTTCAATTCACAAGATCCCAAATTTGATTTATTAAGAGGCCTTTGTCCTTGTTCATATTATTCTTATTCTTCATCAATTCCAGGCTCTCTTTAATCTTTCTTTTCCAATAATTCTGTTCAATGTGTAGAATTTTTGTTGAATCAAAATCCACCACATGACCAGTAGTCAACACATGCTCAGCAACAGCGGATTGATTGCAATTTTTCAACCTTATTGCTCTGCTATGTTCATTGATCCTGGTTGATACTTTTCTGCCTGTTTCACCAATATAAACCATCCCACACTCACACGGCACTTCATATACGCCTGCATTCTCCAATTTAATATGGTCCTTTAGTCTTGTTGTGAGAGAAGACATCTTTAAAAGAGGTTTGAATACAACTCTGAGGCCACACTGTTTTAATACATGGCTTATTCTGTCCGTAGTCCCTCTAATGTACGGCAGAGTAATCAAACCTGTGTATTCAATGGATGGTTCCGATCGCAATCGTTTAGTGCCATTAAAATGCCATTAAATGAGCGATTTCTCGAGATGACACGGTTAGAATAATGCCGGCTGATAAGGGAAATGCTACCGTGGTCATGAACAGCCATGATTACACGGACAAAATGCTTCTTATAATTAATACTCCCACTTACAAAGCTTTAAACAAAGATCCTACTAACAAATTATCTAGACAACTAAAGACTCTAATCAACAAACTCGATCTCGATGATGAAACGAAAAAACACCTTAGTCCTTCTGACCCTCAGATTCCTAAGATATACGGACTCCCAAAAATCCATAAACCAAACACCCCTCTGAGACCAATAGTAAGCCAGGTTAATTCTCTCACATACCAAATAGCCAAATACCTTTCTAATTACCTTAAACCACTTTCCTATCAAACTTCCTCATATGTTAAAGACTCCACTCACCTGGTCGAAATACTTAAAAAACAGACCATCACCCAGAACGACATCTTAGCGAGCTTGGATGTTGAATCCCTGTTCACTAACGTACCTATCCACAACACAATTTCCATTTTAAAAGAAAAAGGCATCCCCCATAATATCCTAGGTCTAATTGAATTCTGTCAAAGAGCGACTTACTTTGTTTTTGATGGTAGCTTTTACCAACAGACAGATGGTACTGCCATGGGCTCACCATTGTCTCCGGTATTTGCGAATATCTTTATGGAGGATTTTGAAAAAAGAGTTCTCCAGGAATTCCCGTTGAAACCTAAGCTGTGGCTCAGATATGTGGATGATATTCTAATCATATGGCCACATGGTAATAAAAGCCTGACTGAGTTTACGGCCCACACCAACACGATCCATCCCAATATAAAACTCACCATCGAGAGAGAATCAAACAAAACCCTCCCCTTCCTAGATGTTTTAATCACAAGAAACCTAACTAATCTTTCTTACGATATTTACAGAAAATCTACACATACGAACCGATATTTGCATGCCAGTTCACATCATCATCCCGCACAAATTTCAGGCATAGTAAAAACTTTACACCAAAGGGCTCTTAGAATATGCTCCCCAAGTAACCTTACGTTAGAGGAGAATCGGTTGAAATCGACTCTCTTACTGAATGGTTTCTCGAAAGGAAAGATAGAAAGCATTTTTAATGGCACTAAACGATTGCGATCGGAACCATCCATTGAATACACAGGTTTGATTACTCTGCCGTACATTAGAGGGACTACGGACAGAATAAGCCATGTATTAAAACAGTGTGGCCTCAGAGTTGTATTCAAACCTCTTTTAAAGATGTCTTCTCTCACAACAAGACTAAAGGACCATATTAAATTGGAGAATGCAGGCGTATATGAAGTGCCGTGTGAGTGTGGGATGGTTTATATTGGTGAAACAGGCAGAAAAGTATCAACCAGGATCAATGAACATAGCAGAGCAATAAGGTTGAAAAATTGCAATCAATCCGCTGTTGCTGAGCATGTGTTGACTACTGGTCATGTGGTGGATTTTGATTCAACAAAAATTCTACACATTGAACAGAATTATTGGAAAAGAAAGATTAAAGAGAGCCTGGAATTGATGAAGAATAAGAATAATATGAACAAGGACAAAGGCCTCTTAATAAATCAAATTTGGGATCTTGTGAATTGAAAATTATTAAAATTATTTATTAATCATCATTCTTATTATTTTTTAGGACTTAGAGACTTTATTGTTTAGATAATTATATTTCATCACCTTCCATTTGTTGAGAATCATCTTTTGGCAACACCGGTTTGAATTCGCGCCAAATACAACTGCTTGCTTCCCGCCAATATCTCTTGCTTAATTTAATATTAATATAATAAATAATGTAAAATTAAAGAACTCAATTTATTCATAAAATAATTGTTGTTCACGTTTTGTTTATAATTTTTAATTTAATTGTTTAAGAATAATTATTTTTTCTCCTGTAATTTTGAAATTGTAAGCACGTTCAGAGCGCCATCTGGTTGGTGACTTTGGTCTTATATTAATGATCATTGGTCACTTGTCACTGGACGCTCGAACAGTGCAGTCGCTTGATAACGATTGCAGAAGCAGCAATCGAAACGTTGTGTATATGTTTGTATTTTTTGAATAAATTTACAATAACAAATATCAATATGTGGTTTAATTTACAAAATTCCGTTATTTTTTTTATATGTTCCAATAATATTTATTCGTCATTTTTAAGTTTTTTAATTCAATTTTTTAAAGGTATATAAAGATATCAATATTTTGGGGTTGAACTCGCAACTAATATTAATATTTTGAAAATAACGTGTGGTTTCCCCTTTACTGTGTGCACATTTCCCATTCCGGATCTTTATACGACACTCTCTTTATTAGTTAAAATGTTTTTTTTTAGAATTTCGTTTTAAACATTCATTTTAAATAAAAACAGTCAGTTTTTTATTTCAAGTTTAAGAATCATAGATCTTTATTAATATTTTTTTTTTAAATAATTTTAAATAATGTTAGTAAAAACAAGTACTCTGCAAATACTTAAATAAATGATTACTATCATAAAAATTTTATTCTTACTTTTGTGAAGTGAAAGCAAACACAAATACATAATATAAAATAAAAAAGAAAAAAAAAATCATGAAAATATTATTGTGGCACAGTATTTACTTCATAATGATTTTTTATACCGTTCACATTGAAAAAGGTTCGCCATTTCTATTTTATACCATTGTATATGTGTATATTATATTTAGTTAGAAGGTGGATACAAAAGAAAATTTTCTCTCACTCTTACACTTTCAGACTCTCATTGATGTCAAGAAACATATAATACTTGATTCACCTCCCCGCTTCATTGTAACAACATACAATACTAGGTATCCTGATTTGTTTATTAATTTCCAAAAATCTCTTGTTCATTCACTTTCATGATAAAATAAAATAAAACATCATTTAAATATGTACAAATCAAATAAAAACTAAAGACAAAAATATATTCCTTGAAAAAAAAATTTTTAAATATAATAATCAAACATGTTTTTGAGAAAATTATTATATAAATAAAAAGTTTCTGTAGGAATCTCGCCACAAAACAGCTGCGGTGTATGTAATGGCATTTGTTTTTGTTGTGTCGAAATGACACTTCTGTAATTGACAGCGAGACAAGTGATAATAAGTTTCAAATGGGGGATTTGATAATTTACCCTGATAGTTGCAATTTTAGCTTTATGATGAAAATTTATTATAATCTTTTTTTTGTTGTTATTCGTTTGTTTTTTTAATATGTTTAAATCATAATTTCTAAATAATTATGAAAAAAGATGTAGGTGAAGATAATGTATGGAAAAATAATTGACAAATTTATTCATTTATATAGTATACATTTTGTAACTTAAATATCAAAACATAATATGAATAAATTATCAAAAATTAATATCAATATTTTAGAGATTGCATTTATCTATGTTTAATATTTCATACAAAAAGAATTTTTAAAAATGAATATCCAATTGGAGAGATTATACAATATACAATAAACTAAGATAGGGTACAATTATTCGTGATTTCAAATGGAATACGAGTTACAAAAGTGATTATTTTAGTTGGTTTTTTTAAGAATAAAAATATTGATTTTTACGTTTGTAATATTTTTAATTTTTTTAATAAAATTTAAAAAGAAACCTAGTTCGAGAGCAATTTGCAATTTCAATGCTGAATATGCTGAATATGCTTTTAAATAAAAAAAATTTGAAGAAAGTAATTGGAATTATTATTATTAAGAATCAATAAATAAATTTATTAAATATACATTTATATATGTAAATAAATCTATATAAAAATTTAATAAATATTCAAACAATAATTGAAACAATATAAATAAAAGGATTCAATATTTTACTTACATTGTGATTTATATTTTTATTTTTATTACAACTATTATTATGGGTATATTATTTTTGACAGTTTAAAAAAAAATAAAAATATTAATAAAATTTATTAAAATAATAAGTTGAAAAGATTTCCAATTATTTTTATTTATTTATTGTAAATTTTTCATTGTAACCATGGTAATCATGAATAGACTTTTACCAAAATATTACTAATTAAATTAATTTTGGATTAATTAATTTTGGATTAATTAATTTTGGATTTAACTATACTAAAATTTCCTTGGTATGCCCACAACAATCCCTCAAAGTTTCATCGCAATCGGACGGGTAGTTTTTGAGTTTTTGACAGACACACAGACAGACATTGCCTTTTATATATATAGATTAATTTTAATTTATAATTTAATTAATTAAATTTAATTTAAATATAATATATATATGTTATATAATCCAATTCAAATTGCGAAATAGTCTAGTGGAGACACTCCAGCTTACTTTTTTAAAATACCGATGTGCCGATATGCGAAAATCTATTTATATTTAAATTTATATCTTAAAAAATTCCCATGTATGAGAATAAACGAAAATTGAATCCAGAAATTAATATTTTTATTTTGTTTGAAATGAGAATCCAGCTTAAAATCGTTTGAAAATGAACTTTATAACAACCCGGTAATATCCAACTCATTCCACTGAAAGTCAAAAAGCACTGTTAGGAAAGTTCGACTTTTAAATTGTTTGTGTTGTGTTTTTGAATGGAGAGACCCTTAACGTGAAGGGCGTAATGACTTCATTAACTAAGCGACAACCCTTAGGGTCGCCAAAAGGGTTTCTATCTCTTTCTTATACTTTCTTCTTCTTCTTCTTCTTCCTATTAAAAGGTTTACATTAGCAGTTAGTAAAGAACTTCAATCACAATTCTTGTTTTGTCATTTTCATAATGCAACAGCAACATTTTAAAACATGTATTGAGAGAGATCGTCTGGAAAAATATGTAGCAGGAAAAAGAAATACCAAAATGAATAATAAGTATATAAATCTTGTGAGTATACTCAAAGGAATGGGCGGGGAGTGAAATTCATCTTATCGTTTCCATAATAATGAGGGTACAAAAAAATAATAAATGAAATTATTAATTCCACGCCAACTCTGTGTAAAATGAGATTAATTATTTAAAATATTTATTGAGGAATAAATGTCAAGTACTTAAATTTTTTTATGAATAATAATTTTTAATTTTTGTTTTTCTTTTTTAAAGGAATATATACAAATCAAACATGATTCATTTTTTTCATCTTAAATTTAAAAAAAAAAAATTATTTTGAAAATTTCTATAAAATATAATTTCTACTATTAAGGATTTTAAACAATAAATTATTGATATATTTATAGAACAGATCAAATACTTAATTCAGGATTTCCCAACCATAATCTACATCGACCCCTTTTAAACTAACTTTCTTCTCGTTTAATAGACCACTATTTTGTTTTGTTTTTTGAAGGAGTTGAAGTATATTAATAAAGTTTAACACATAGATCTAGGAGTATTTAAGAATTTATTTTTTCAAATGATATATATTTAAAAAGTTATACACTTTCTTAATTGATATAAAAAATTTAATAAATATGATAAAATGACATTAATTGAATGAAAATATTAACTTTTATGATAAATTAGATAAATAAAATTAAGATTAAAATTAATATAAAGTTTATATATTTTAATAATCCAGCTAATTGATAAAGCATGACATGAACAGTGACTTCGAATTGAAATACACATCAAATGAATTCTTATTAAATGTTTTTTATAATAAATATTACTTTATGGTTTATTCAATAAATATATAGATTGTATATATATAAATAATAATTATTATTTAATTATAAGATAAAAATACCAGAAGAGAGTATAATCATAATAAATCAATATACCAATCAATTTACTAATTCAAATTTAAGAATATTATTAAAATTAATAAATATTATTAAAACAGTTAGTAAAGTATACATTTTTAATCTTCTGAGCGGCTGCTGGATAATCCAGGTACTTTAAATATGAATATTTTAAATTTGGAAAGTAGTGCAGCGGGTTGCCTAAATGCCAGGGGCTCTTCCTAGCCAGCCGCTCGAGTGGTAGTGTCTATCGGTGTTGGTGTGTGAGTGCGCACGCATAGCGAGGGAGCTCGGCGAGCGGCGCTGTTCCTGTCCAAATTCAACGTCGGGGTGAAGTTTATTATCATTTATTATAACTCGATAACCAATTACAACCCTCTCAACTCCTCCTCACAATTATCATTGTAAAATTGTCACAAAATAATTTTTCATTCTTTTCATTTAATTATTTACGTATAATATATTATAAATATATTATAAAAAAATTATATTTCTAATAAAATTAAACTTATTTTTATCTTGAAAGTTAAAAAGAAAAAAGAATAGTTAAAGCATTAGGCTTTAATAAGTAAAGCTAAACAAAACACATATTATACAATTCAATATTTCATAATTTAATAATTTTATAAGGGGAATATATAATAGCCCGTCAAAAAATGTAATTTGCACGACAAATTGTCAGATGTAAAAGTAGTAAAATTAACGACAAATTAGGTATTTAGCACGGCAAATTAGGTATCCTTACCAATTAGTCATGTCACGACAAATTATGTTTTAAGCACGACAAAATTAGATTTTAAAGCTACAATTGACAACCGTCAAATTTATAGGTTATATTTTCCTTATTAAATAAATAAACCAGAAATTTATTTGTAGTAAATTTATTTAAAACAACGATTATACATTAATATTAAGTCAAATGTAAATATAATATAATTATAATTTTAATGTCTTGATTTTCATAATCATAATTTACTAAAAAGTCCAAAACAAATATCTTATCCATGTCATCTGGTACGGCACTTTTTTCTTTACACAATTCATTGAGTTCATTCCCAGTAATAGTACTTGGCCCATATCTATTTGCTCTTAATAAGCGTAAAAAATTTGATAATCGCGTTTTGGGTGGTTCTGCAATATTTTCTTTTCTAAATGCAGCTAATAGTGCATTAGGTTTTTGTACACCCTTTTTGTATAGCTCTTCAATAAATATTTTTGTACTGTGGTCTAACCCACGGACAGGATTATTTTTGAAATGTAAATGTTTACAGTTCGTTGTAAAAAGAGAAACTTTCATACTTGATGAATGATACAATAAATAAATGGCTGCGTGGCACTCATATTTTCCGTACTTACATCGAAATTCTACTTTTTCACCATCTAAGGTGTTCTTTTTTGATGTTTTGCACCATGAATTTTCATTTTTGATATATTTTTCTGCTTCTGATGATTCTTTAAAATCTTTTACAAAATGCCAGTTGCCTTTAGTTCTCTTCCTTAATGACTTTACTTTGAAATTGACATTTTCATTATTTTCATCCTCCTCTTAATCTTCCAAACAAAAAATTTCTTCCATAAGGGTAAAAAATAAAAATAAAAAAAAATTTTAAAAATGTTTTATATTTATATATATATATTATCTTCATAAAATATATGCAATCTTTATCAGTATATTTTTACATGGTTTGTATAGTTTATATAACCTTAAATTTTCTGTCAAATTTTGAACGGACGTGGTTTGCCAGTAATTTGTAGTGCCAATACATATTTCGATCTGAAATTGCAATAATTGCCGTTTTTTTACATGTTTTGTCGTTTTATCAATTTTTTGTCGCCTGCAATTCCAAATTTGTCGTTCTGAATACGTTTTTTGGTGGGCCGAAAAATGTAACCCATTTTATTAAGGATCAGCAGAGATTCCTGACTCAAAGAATTAATATGAAGGTTGAGGTTAATGTTTTTTTTATCAGGTTCAAATTTTGATATACTTTCATATACGCTAATATAGCTAATAAATATTATCCAAAATTTTATTATATGAAAATTATTGGAAAATATTAATCTCCAAAAAAATTCACTCAATTACAAAAACTATTTAAGTTAAATGGTATTTTATTTCAAACGAAAATTCCAATGGGAAATTCTTTATAAAATATCTTAAAACATGTTCGATTATATAAATATATAAAAGTGTAATAAATATAACTTTAGTAAATACTACTAGTTTGGGGACTAGCATGATCCGTCGCCAATCGTCGGTAGGTATGTTTTTATTTCGTAAAAGTATCTTTTACTTTTTTTTGATAGTAATTGAAAGAGAAAATTTCGGAATCGACCCCATAGCCTCCTCAGGTTCTGTCAAATCTTTTCAAAGCTCGATAGAACCTCTAGGGTCCACCTAGACCTCATTGGGAATCCATGATATAATATATTTAAATTAAAAAGGTGTTATATAATATGAAGTGTTTTTATTTTGAAAAAAGTTTTAATGATAGTAAAGAATTGTAGATGATATAAAGAGAAAATCAATACAATTAACGTTAATTTTTAACTTTACAATTAATATCTCGTACTTTTTCAATTTTAGTTAATAATAAATTATATTTAAATATCATATTAGAATATATATATATATATATATAAATACGAAGGTAGGTCAATAAGCCCGTAACTTTTTGAATGAAACACAGGTTTCGAAACAAGAAATAGTCTCTCGGGACTAAATTCGGAGAATAGGGCAGTTGAAAGAGCAAATCGTATCCCAATTCATGGATTTTCATGGAAACTCACATTTTTCCCTTTATTATTAAATTAAAAATAAATAATGAAATGAAATATAGACATTTTTTATATAATATATAAGGTAGAAATATTTTCCCCAATTATTTATCTCTATGATGTGTTACAATTTTATTAATCCCCTTCACATATCCCACTCCAGCAATGTTTATCCAAGTGTAAAATAAGGACAAAGAAAATTTAAATCCAAATGAATCCATCTTTTCGACTTAGCCTCCGGTTCTTTTACTCTGGCTTTCCTTTCTAACCCTTTGCCATGTGCAGACGCTCTGATGCAGAAAGAATACAATTATGAGTTTAAGTAAAATGGTGTAAATAATTAATAATTATCTTGTAAAGACAAGGAGATAAAGTAGGGTGTGGGATCCCAGGGCTGGAATAAAAGATATTTCCTTACTGTTAAGCAAATTTTCATTAATAATATTAAAAAGAGTGAATCTATCTGGGCATTATTAAATTTGAGAGAAATTAACATCTAACTTATGGATATATAATTTAGTAGAAATTAATTAAACAAATATTTAAAGATATCTTACTTATATATATATATATATATTTATAAAGAGAATATTAAATAGACACATTTGATGTGAGAATTTAATATATAAAGTTATATATTAAATGATGATGAATTATTTTTTTTTTTTTTTTTACAAGGAAATATTATATCTAAGAGTATCCCAACCATGCTATACATTTTTAATTCATTAAATATTTATTTTATTTTTTAACTCAAATTTTTTATTGTTAAATTTTATTTATTTAATTTTTTATAGTTAAATTTGAACCTTCGTCCTCTAGTTCCATAGTTCAAGATTTTAACATTTAAGTTACCAGGGCTTACTCTAGAAGGTGGCAATTTGATTATGAATATAAATCCTAGAGGATCCTGGAGATACGAATGAATTTCATTAAATTTTGATCATTTTTTTTTATTTGGTTTTAATTATATTTCAATTAGCTTTAGTTATTGTCTCTATTTTTCGTTTAATTTAATTTAATTTTTTAGACATGATAAATTAAAACTTTAAAGTTTAATTCAATTGCCTATTAAAAATATATTACCATATGCGAGATGTGGATATTTTTAAAATATTAATTTATAATTTGATTATATGAATAAATCTGAGTTTAGAGACAATATTATATGTTGGTTATTGTTCTTGTTGTTGTTTAGTGATAAACAGCTATTCCTTGTACTTAACAGGGATAGTGGAAATGATTCGATTATCTTCATTGATCGAAATTAATCTATCTAAGGAACAATTGATAGGCTTACATCCATAATGACTCAGTCTAAAGATAAATCACGAATATACATTTTATAATTAGATATGATATTAGTTAAATTCTAATTATTATACAAAAGGAATACTACATGTAAAATATGATTTAACAACGTTTTTATTTATTTATTTAATTTTATTCAGAGGCACAAGAGCACGTACCCGGCATATACCCCAAAATTTAAATATATTAAAAATATTTTTTTGGTAAATATTACATTTTTATTTAAAAAATATTTTCTGATTTTCTATTTATTCACTCAAGAAAAAAGTATTTAAAATTTTATTTTGAAATAGTTGTAATAGTGGGTAGAAAAATAATTGCATATTCGATATCAATCAATATCAAGGGGACACATTAAGTAAAATGCCTAGAGACCCCAGACGATCTGAATCCGCTACTGTTTATTTAGTATTATGAAAAACTTATTTTTCATAGATTGTTTTTAATTTTAATATAAAAATTATTAGAATTTAAAAAATGCTATTAATATTCAAATAAAGATAAAACTAGGGGCGAGTGTAGGGCACTTGCTAAGTTTTTGGGTTAAAAATCCTCTAAATTATCGTTTTAAAGGATTTTCATAAATAAAACTTTTCATAAAATTAATTAAAAAAATAAAATCTTATTTATTTTGTCTTTTGAAAAAATTTGACGATCATCAAGTATCTTCCTCCCTAGGTCTTGTGATAAAGTACGATAATATTCTTCCCCCTGCACGTGAAAAACTCTTATGTGGAAAAACTGTCAAAAATCGATAAATAGATATTTCATACAAAAGAACAAAAAAGAAAGGAGAATGTACTTATTCAGTCGGTTAAATAATTAATGAATTGAGTTCTTTAAGTAAAATGTTTTTTTCTCTTCACTTGACAATTTCACGACAAGCAATTCTTTCCCCCTCCCCAAAAAAAAAAACAAAAAAAAAACTAATAGTACGATGACATATCATTCTTATTTATATTTTATTTATCTAAGAAAGAAAATTCATATTCAATGTATAAATGTGTAATAATGTTTCATGAAAATATATATAAACAAAACAAAAGAGGAGAAAAATAAATTTTACATGAAAAGACAACAGAAGTAAAGGGGAAGAATTATTGCTTGAAAGTGGAATCGACTTGATATAACAGCTGGAATCTTTAAGACAACTCACCCTAAATGGATGAACGACAGAAAACCTGCACGATCAAACTAAAATGATAAGATAAACATTTGACCAAATCGAAAAATAATGAAATTCTTCCTCTTTTTTTATGATTGAAATAAAAGAAATTGAATAAAATTTATTTTTCATTTTATTTTTCATTTGGTTATGGAATGGAATGTAATATTAAGAAATCTTAATATATGAATAGTTTAATCTTTATGGTTTTTTTTTTTAAAGAATATTGTAAAAAACAAGAGAATTTAATTATATTCAAATCAACTGGGATGGAAATTAATTTCATATATTAAAAATAAATGAATAAATAAGCATTATTACCTATTATCGGTTATAAATTTTAGAAATACAAATAATAAATAATATTAAAAAATACTATAAAATTTAGCAATTGTTCTTTTGGGAATTATTATAACTTATCTTCAAAATTTCAACTCAATCAGACATAAAGTATACGTCAAAGAGATTACAAAAATTTGAAAAATAAAATATTTTAATGTAAATTTAAAAATTGAAGTCACTCCTAGTGTCCTCTTCTGCTGATATTAATAGCAGAGAGAGAGAGAGAGAGAGAGAGAGAAATAGGGGGGGGGGGGAGAAATTTTTGGTAAAGGAAAAAACAATTAAAAGTACAATTTAGTTTTTATATATAATCATTAAATCAGTTAATTTACAGTAAAACTACTTTTTAATAATAATTGATTTTTAATATATATTTTGTTCATTTTAAAATTTTGGAGATATTCTAATTATAACCTGTACAAACATAAATAAGTTGACCTGTGGCCAGGCGCAGAACCGACCGACGGTTTGAAATAAATTCATTTTCAGCTTCAGAAACAATTTCAAATAATTTTAATATATAATGCAATAGAAAAAAGATATAGATATAGCATAAATATTTTTTTTATAATATATAATATATAAGTAGGAGCTGGCTGTGACCTCATGAAGGGCTGGGTGACGTCATATAATTTTAATTAATAACTAATGCAGATAATTTTTCCAGAAATTGTGGAGATATGTAAAAAAATCTCCTCATGTGAAATTTGGTGTGAAAATAACCCTCCCCTTCCTATCGTCGATCGGTAATACTACCACTTCCGGTTTCCGGATATACACCAAAAGTTGATCAATTCATCATACTTTCCCGCATACTTCGTCTAAGGCAGTGGTTCTTAAACTGTGGTCCGCGGACCCCTGGGGGTCCGCGAAGCCTTTACTGGGGGTCCGCGGTCCTCGGAAAAAAATCATCGTAAAAATATATACATATATAAATATTTAAAGTTCATTGTTTAACTATATCCTCCTAGAGAATTACGGCTATAATTTAATACTATTAATAATACTATTTTATTTTATTAAATTGATAATTATGTCAATTAATTTTTTGTGAATAAATAAACATATATAAAAAACTATATATAAAATTTGAATTTTCATCCATTCATTCATTTAAAATCATTTTTCGATTGTTCCTTTAAAATAACCCCTCTTAGGGGCTCGGAAGGGGAGGCATATAAGGGAATTTTCTTTCACTTTGTTATTGGGGAAAACCAGGGGAGGGGACAGTCTTACCCGGAAAAACCCAAATTGTCAGCGTCCACTCTGGGGTTTTAAACAGTTTTAAAGCAAATGTTAATTATAAGTTCATTTCTCAACGAGTTGTATCTTTAAATTATTTTTATTAATGTTAATTATAAGTTCATTTCTCAACGAGTTGTATCTTTAAATTATTTTTATTAATTTAA
This sequence comes from Labia minor, assembly GCA_963082975.1. Lineage (NCBI taxonomy): Eukaryota > Metazoa > Arthropoda > Insecta > Dermaptera > Spongiphoridae > Labia > Labia minor. Next base: position 51,886,686 of record OY720344.1, read on the forward strand.
TTAATTATAATTAAATTATAGCTAATAATAGTTTATTATAGCTAATAATTTTTTTTAATTTTTAGTGTAATTTGCATGATCATTATTTTATAAAAACACTAAACACATTTTGCAATTTCCCAGAAAGGCTGTTTTTGAGAGTAAGTATAAGTTAGTTTTATGAATAAAAAATATTTATTTTAATAATATTTTAGAATCAAATTACGAAATTAATAATATTTTAGAATCAAATTACGAAATTAATAATATTTTAGAATCAAATTACGAAATATATTTATTATATAAATTAATATTCATTTAAAATGATATTAAATCATTTATTTAAAATGATTTAAAACATTTATTAAAATGATTTAAAACATTCATTTAAAATGATATTAAAACATTCATTTAAAATCATATTAAAACATAGCTAGTAAATAATAATTCGTTATATTTATATTATATTTATATCATATTTATATTATTGTAGTTCAATGTTAATAAATTACTCCATAAAATGGATCGTTGGCTACAAACTGGTTCAACACAGAAACGGAAAGAATCAGATGATGAGGCATCAACAGCAAACTCTACCAAGAAACGAAAATATTCGGATGATTATTTATCATTTGGATTTACTTATATTTGCAACAATGATGTGGAAAGACCAGTCTGCGTTCTATGTCAGGAAAGTTTATCCAATGAAAGTATGAAACCTGCTAATCTCAGACGTCATTTACAAACAAAGCACAGCGAGCATGTTAGTAAGTCTATCGAATTTTTTAAAATGAAAAAAGAAGAACTTAATTCAAGTCAGAAATTGATGGTAAAGACGGGATCTGGTGGTATGAGTAAGAAAGCAGTAATGGCATCATATGAAGTAGCTCTACTTATTGCTAAAGCAGGAAAGCCGCATAATATAGCAGAGCAATTAATTCTTCCTGCTACAAAAGTAATTACAAATATAATGTTAGGAACTAAAGCAGCAAACGATATAAATTTGATTTCATTATCAAATGATACGGTTAAGAATAGGATTGAAGACATGTCATGTAATATAAAAGAAGAATTAATATCGAGAGTGCGCAAAAGTCACTATTACTCATTACAATTGGATGAAAGTACTGATGTCACTAATAATGCCAATTTGTTAGCTTTCATTAGATATGAGTTTGAAAATCAAATACAAGAAGATGTATTGTTTTGTGATTCACTACCTTCACGAACGACAGCTAATGACATATTTAACAGTTTGAATAATTTTATAACCGAAAATGAAATAGAGTGGCCAAAATGTGTTGGAATTTGCACTGATGGTGCTCGTGCAATGTCAGGTACAAGAACTGGATTGATTGCTCTTATTAAAAATGTTGCGCCTCAGGTTGTTTGGAATCATTGCTGCATTCACAGAGAATCATTAGCAGCCAAAAATATGTCACCAGATTTGAAAAGAACATTAGACGAAGTAGTTAAAATTGTCAATTTCATTAAGGCTCGTCCACTTAATTCCAGAGTTTTTAAAATTTTGTGTGAGGAAATGGGTAGTCAACATACACATTTATTATTACATACAGATGTACGTTGGTTGTCCCGCGGGAAAGTACTCATTCGCCTTTTTGAGCTTCGAGATGAAATACGATTGTTTTTAATAGATGCGCATTTTGAACTGACCGAATGTTTCAATGATTTTATCTGGTTAGCTAAGGTTGCTTACTTGACTGATATTTTTACAAAATTGAACGAACTTAATTTGAGCCTGCAAGGTACTGTTGTAAATATATTTAAAGTTGAAGATAAAATAGAAGCAATGATTAAAAAAATCGACTTGTGGTCGAAACGCATCCAGAACGGTGTATATGAGTCTTTTCCAACTCTCAATGATTTCATAGAAAGCTCCAGTGAAAAATTGCTTAATCAAACGCGTCAATTATTTGTTGAACATTTAATTACTTTGAAAAGCAACTTCAGGAAGTATTTTTCTACTCCTGATCCTTGCAATAACTGGATCAGAGATCCATTTAATATGGAAATTACAAATGCTAAACATTTATCTGCACCTGAACAAGATATTCTCGTGGAATTATCATGTGATACAACTTATAAACTAAAATTTAACAAAACTGAATTGAGCAACTTTTGGTTACTTCTCAGGTCAGATTATCCTGCGCTTGCAAATAAAGCACTTCAACACTTGATTCCATTCTGCACAACATATTTATGCGAACAAGCTTTTTCGGTACTATTTTATATTAAGTCTAAATATAGAAACAAATTAAATGTAGAGCCGGATCTTAGATTAAAAGTTTCCAATATTAAGCCAGATATTGAGATTCTTGTTTCAAGAAAACAACTGCATACATTAAATAATCATCTCATTAAATATGTAAGTTATATTTAATGAGATAGATGCAGTTATTTTTTAAAATATTTCTTATTTAATATTTTCTGAAAAAAATTATAAAATATTTATATGAATTTAATGTAAGTACCCATTATAATTTGTGAGATTTGTTGCTATGACAATGTTTGTATTTTCTTTCTTCAATATTATAATTTCTAATAAAATGTGTTCTACAATATGCAAAAAAATCGTTATTCACCAATCACTGTTAGAAATATTCATCATATATCCTTGTCCTTATGAGATCGTAATCCAGAAATTAATTAATAAAATGACGTAAAGTACCTAAAGTTGTGATGGGGGTCCGTCAAAAAAAATTTTTTCAAGTGGGGGTCCGTGGAGTACATAAGTTTAAGAACCTATGGTCTAAGGGAAGTATTGGAATCGTCAAAAATTTCGACTTCGAGATTTCGATAGATCTTGACATTTTAGACCTCCCTGAGTCGGAAAATACCATTTTTCGAATTATGTCTGTGTGTGTGTGAATGTATGGATGTATGGATGTATGGATGTATGTAATGTTTGTCTGTGAGCAAATTTACTCAGAAATTAATCAAGCTAGGACTTCGAAATTTGGTACACCGATATTATTCACAGTTTGAAGATTTCTATCAAAATTTCGTCAAAATCGGTTAACCGGAAGTGGTACTTTACCTACACTGGTTCCGTTTACCCTTCAAGTAAAGTACCAGTTTGCTTCGAGATATTTGCTTCCTATTTTGTATATAGATTTAAAAATATGAAAAAAATTCAGATACCAAATTTCATCATGATCTGACTACCGGAAGTGACATTTTACCTATACAAGTAGCGTTAGGTGTAAATTATAAATATATATAATAGTGTTAAACCATTTTACTTTATAATTTAAATTAATTAGTTTGTTTATTTTTATTGTTGTTAAAACATAATGATAATTAATAATAATAATAATAATAATAATCTTTATTTTTATATCATACACTACATATATACAAATAAAAATCGGGAGTGTCTTCTCCTAGACTTTCCCGCATATAAATAGATAATTAGGTTATTATCATTATGTTTTACATATAAGTTGATACATATGTTATAATTCTTTTATTTATTTAACTTTTCCAATATTTTTTATCTAATTATATTTTTTGAAATATTTTTCTAAAAAAACTTAAATTGTAAATTCATCAAATGAATAAAAACTTTATGAACATTCTAAAGGATCCTTATACTCTTTCCATTATCAATTCTAGTATTTTGATTTTACCACCTATATAGTATTCCTATCTCTTTCTTTCGCTTTATTCTTTAGTCGCCTTTCTAGTATTGTGCGCCAACTCATGGGATTGTCATGTAATTTCCGGAAGGCGAATGGTTTGCGCCGTTTCCGTATAGGGTGAGAGGGGGGAGGTAGGAATACGGGAATGAGAAGCTAGTTCACCCTTCCAACGTTCGTTTCACCTCCTTTCTGTCTTGTTTCTATCCCAATTCCCTCTTCCTTTTTGCTACTCGGGGGAGACAGACAAAAGGCCTCGATTCAATTGGCACAGGCCGGGCGTACGGCCAAAGGACCAGACATTGATATGGTAACTAAAACTGCATCAATTTCTCCTTAATTTCATCTAGCCAACGAAATATGATCGTTTTTAGTACAAAAACATTAATAACAATTATTATAGCTCTTCGTTTAAGCTCACAATGATAGCGTTAAAAGGAAATCTAAATGGAGGTCGATTGCTGTGTGTATTTAAAGCACCATTTAAATTTTCTAAAATACTTATTCATTACAATATTTTTAATTCTTCATTTTATTAATATAATAAATAAACTTTGTGTTTTTTTTTAATTAAAAACAAAAATAATATTTATAAATAAAAACTTAAAAATTGAGGACAAAAGTTTAAATTTCAATAAGTTAAAAAAAATATCATTTATAAATAAATAATTTATTAAATAAATGTGTTAAATTCTCCAATAAATGTGTAAATTGACTTATCGACCTACATCCCAAGGCTAATAAATAAAAAAGAATATAAAAGTTAAGAATTAAAATTAAAAACATAAGTTTTTTTAATATTTTTGAATCACTAATAAATCATAAAAGAAAAATAATAATATTTTTCTAAAATTAAGATCGTAATTGGTTTTAAAATCTATATATTTAATACGATAGTGTCCGTCTGTACGCAAAAAACTCCAGAGCCTAAACTACAAGGAGTAAGGAAACCAAATTTTTCTGAGGTGAAGGGTACCTCAAATAAAATGAAAAATAAAAAAGAAATTAGAATCTTAGGTAACTCCTGAGCTGAGCTGTGGGTGTTCCATTTTCCAGAAATAAATATAAAGGAGAGTGTTAATTATATGTTTACCTTACCCACGGGTTTAATGGGTAATTAAAGGGTAAAGAATAAAAGGCAATTTTATTTAAGAAAGAGTAAGAAATTTATTCGTGAGTTTGAAGATACAAATTATTCAATCATACAAAGGCCGAAAGGTAATTACTGGAACACACTCCAGTCTGTACTAATTATATCTCTCGTCTCATTACATCTAGTAGTGCTGGGTTTTTTCTTTTATATCACCTGAATAAAAGGTAAGGAGAAAGGGGGGGAAGAGGGATGAAATGAAGAAGGGTCTTTCCCTGGCATATGTTGAAATTTCTCCTCAAAAGGGTCAGTGCTTGACAGCAACTGCAAACAATAAACCACACTGCCCTCTCCTACAAAGAATATTTTCAAGCACATACATTTAACAAGTGCACCCTTGCAATTTTCAATTGAATGACCCTCGCCAGGTGTTTTACCTGCTAAATGCTAAGAACCTTAATTTTAAGAGGTTGATTGATACATTGCAAATTATGTCGAATCATAAACTTATTTTTCAATTGTAATGTTCACATGTGGAAGTGTGAACGTGACTAACATAACTTACTTACTCTTAATTGTAATGGACACACGTGGGAGCTTGACATTATATGTTTGTATGTATGTAATTTGTTTACATTTTTGCTGTCATAGAAACAGATATATATATATAATTAGAACCTCTCTCTCTCCCTCTATTTAAAATTTTAAAAAATGGAGTGTTCTAGCCAAATTAAGAAATTTAAATTCCTTATGCAACATTGATAGGTAAATGAATTGGACTGGAAGAGGAGGCATATGATTAGAGAAATTGGGGAAAAATCAACCGAAATGTAATTAAACAAAAAAATTCAAGAATTATGATACGGATTCGACTTACATACAATTAACATAATAAATGTAGAATTTGAAAAAGTATAAATATTTAAATACTTAAGATCTCTAATCACGAAGGATAATAATATTCGAGAAGAATTTAAATCGACGTTGTAATTGAGTAACGCCTGTTATTATGCAGTAAAGGGGCTTATCTCATCAAAGAGGATCGTAATAATTTCAAGCTACTTTTTTGATGTAATGAAAGCATATTGAAGTTAAATGAAAAGTTTTTTATAACCAATCGATTTGGTCAAAACAAATAAAATGGGATGGATGAAAAGAGAAAAGTTTTATACCAATATTTAGGTAAATCTTTTCTCAAAAATTGTTTAATAATATTGGTATTTTTAAATTTAAATAATATTTAATTTAATCTAACTATTAGTCTTTATGGCACTTGTGAACTGGAAAGTTCGTGACCTCACCAAACACATTTCTCCAACAGCCTCAATCATGAACTATCTTGACACAATCTCATTCATTATATATTCCGTGTACTGGGTATGCACTTAAATCTTTTCGCAATTGTTTTCATATAAAGAAACCCCCCTCATTGGCGACACAACTGATTATTAAGAATTCATCATTAATTTTAATGCTATAAAATATTTTTAATTACTTTCAAATTGAAAATCTATCTTGAAATTAATGTTTATACTTCACAATACGTTGGAAAAAAAATAATCAGAGCAATACAAAAGGGGTTAGTTACTTACAAATAGAATAAAACAAAAAAAAAAATTATAATTATATTAACTAAAAGTGTCAAACTGTAATCGATATATGATATATAGAATATTATTTAAAAGAAAAGAAAATTAATTTTCTAATTTATTTCTTGATAAATTCTGCATTCACATATCAAAAAAAAAAAATACCAAATTATTTATTAAAAACAAAGAGTGAAATATCTTTCACATGTGAGATCATCTTAGATTTAAATATCTTTCGAAAAATTCTATATTTTCATAAACTTATATAAGTATAACATATATAAAAGAAAATTTTAAAAAAAATATACATTCGTCCTTTTTTTAAAAACATTATCATAAAATAGAAAATAAATTGCTGTTAGTTTAAGTGAACATGAACTTTTACCATTTATCTCTCGTATAATAAAATGTTAGCTAACTCTTAAGAATTCAAGGGATTTTATTCATATATTCAGTTTGGCAATATCGGGTACCTCCTCTGGGACTGAACCGTAGAGCACAGAAAGAGAGAAGGAGAGAGTACAAGAGAAGTCCACCTGAAAGACATTGATCCGAGAAAACGAATTCAGTTCACCTTCGAGGCCCTATGAGGGTCGTGACCGGACTTGGCCCTTATTGTTAAATTATATTATCAATGATGATCATATAGAATTCATTCAACAAAAAATATTTATTATTAATTTACATAATTTTACATTTAAGTGTTTATTTAAATATCATTTTAGAGAATTCAATAGAGAATGGATTTTCTTATGAAAATAGAATGAATCGTCTATGTTTATTTAAATTTTATATATAATATAAAATATATAGCCTTGTTCTACCAGGAAATTCAGGTAAAATTTTTGATAAGTTTAATTTATTGAATTTCATAAAAAGTAATTACTTAATAATTTTTTTAAGGCGGCCTGGGAGATAATCTTAGCTCTCATGCTCGTGGTCTAGGATTATAAATTATACCTATAAATAAATAATACTAGTATATATAAGAATATTTTTATTTAAAAATCATTAAGAGTAATTACATTTCTAATTTTGAATTTAGATAAAATTAAGTCACAGAGGACTGGTGATTTCAAAATGCAAATAAGAATAGTCATGATGGTGTTCGTCTGCCGAATATTTGGATCAGAGGTTACTTGAATTTTAAGAAAATTAAGAATTGTTTTGGAAGACTTATAATCACTATGATAAAAAGTAACTCTAAATTCATGAACTCACTTTTGTGATATTAAATTACTTAAATTCTTTAAGATTTTAAATATTTCGGAAAATATTACTAACATCTTTGTTAGAGATGAATTTCATTCCAAAAACATTTAAATATTTTATTTAGGGAAATTAATTTTTCATAAATTATTTTTTGTTAAATTAATGTTTAAATAATTTTCAATTTAACTTTTAATAAAATTTAATTAATGAGTATGAGTAAATAAAAGAAATGAGTAATTATAAAAATGCATTGTACAAAATTTAATTTTTATTGAAATATTTTTTTTAAGTTTATTATTTAAATTATTATATTTTGAAAAAACATGAGGGTGAGGATGGAATGGAAATTGTTCAATTTTAAATTATAAATTATTTGGTGAGTGTGATATAAGTGTAAATTTAATGTAAATACCTATAATAACAAAAGAGGGTAAATAGTGAGAGTTAGCTTCACTTTACAAAACAAGTAAAATAGAAATAAACACAATAGATTAAATGACAAAATATATTTAAGTATTTCTATTCTATTTAAATAATAATCAAGTTCGAGAATCTCCTTTTAGAATAATTTTTTTTTTCACTAATCGGATTATCATTATTTTTTTAAAGAATATAAAAATAAAATTTTACTTATTTCTTTAACTACGCTCTTCGCACCCAGGCAAGGAGCTCCGCCCTCCTGTACCCTCTTAACCGTTATTATATAATTCAATATCTTTGTATACGAGAACTGGTCAATAAGTCCGTGACTTTTATGAAACAGATTTTTTATAAAAAATTATTTTATTTTTCAACGTAATCTCCTTTGAGTTCTATACACTTCGTCCAACGTTTCTCCTATTTATTTATCCCTTTCAAAAAATAAGATTTGTCTAGGACATCAAAATAGGTATTTGTTTGTGTGATGATTTCATCGTTGGAGTCGAATCTCTTCCCGACGAGCCATTTCTTTAGGTTTGGAAACAAGAAATAGTCCATCGAGGCTAAATCCGGAAAATAGGGAGGTTAAGATAGCAATTCGTATCCCAATTCATGGATTTTTATGGAAATTCACTTTTTTCTATTTTCTTCTCAAATCACGAGGTAGTCTGCTGTCTGCGGGATGTCAAACAAAAACTAAAAGACCCAGCTGGTTCAGATTTCGATAGGAGTCAGCTGATAGTTGCCTCCTGACAGGAGCAGTGTTATCTATTTTATGTGTTATAATTATTTCATCACATTTCATTCATTTCTGGTGTCTTTTTCTTCAATGGAAATTCTTTAATAATTTATTATGTTATACTAAATCTTCATTTTAGTGCAATTGAGCAGCATTATACTTTACACTACACTTAATATATAATATTATATAATAATTGATTAAAAAGTTATAACTTTTGTTACTACTATTTGTTTCCTTTTAATTAAGATTAAATATTATGACCTGTATTTCATAATCAATTCTAATTTGAATAAAATATATCATTAGATGTACCATTATTTATTTGTTAATACCTGTTAAGAGAATCGATAATTTTTAAAAATAGAATTATGTTATAAGAGGTGATGATGATAAAAGCATTCCAAATCTTGATCGAGAGATCTGCTCTACAATGAATTTTGAAATTATGATAATATTCTTGTGCTAGATTTTTCTCTCTTTCAAAAAAAGACCCTTTCAACGTACTATAATAAATTTCATAGCATAAAAATATTTGATAGACTTCTTTCGTCCTCTCCCTTAATCTCGAGGTTGAAAATATAATCTAACACATGCAAGAAAATCTTCTTATCTTCTGCCACTTGAGATAAGCGTCGTTATACCAACCCTAATGTCCTCGGCACATTGCTTATGGATAGTGGTTTACTTTAAATGACATCTACACCCTTAAAATAGTTATCATCTCTCGTCAATCTTAAATTGACAAATAACTTCATTTAATTTGAATTAAAATAACGTTTGTCAATTAAATTGAAGTTTGAATTTAATTTTTTAAAAGTTAATATTTTAAATATTTTATTGGGAATTTATATGAAAAGAGTAAAAATGCACAGTTATTTATAGATATGAAAAATTACATAAAAAGAGATTATTTTGTAAAAATTACGATATAAAATAAATTCATACATGATCAATTAATTATCTAAAAAACCATTGTAATATTAAATTAATGGATCTTTCATAATATTTCAGTTAATCAGCATTTTTTCAAAGTTAGTTATGCATCTTAATTTTCTTTTATGTCTTATATACTTACTTCTGAAATTAAACCTGATTAAATTATCCTTAAGATGAGAGTATGATAATGATTTTAACATAAATATAACTAATATAATATAATCTATATTATATACCTGGCGAGAGCCAACCGAGAAACTGTTATGAGGGCAGATAGCGAGGACAAAATAAATGGTCTATTCCATACTTAAATGGAATGTTAAAAATCAGATCAATATTATTTGTTTTTTTTTGTGTGTTTTTTCTGTTACCCTTTTTGGATGTATGAGTTTTTGAAGATTCTTTGATTTGATTTCTGTAAAGTTGGATTTTTGTTTTTGTTTTTGTTTTTTTTTGTATTCTATCTGTTTTTATTTTTAGATATATGGGTTTTTAAAAATAATTTAATTCCTGTTATGTTAAATTTTTCTTTGTTTTTGTTTTTGTTTTATTTTTTATGTTGATTTCTTTTTTGTAAATCCTCTACCCCAAATAGGGGGAGGATAGAGATATACCGGGTTGTATAAAATCTCTTTAATTAAATAAATAAATAAATAATTTATAATTATATTTATAATAGTTTAATATTTGTTTCTAAGTATCTTCAGATATAGTTAGAATTATAAAATCGAGAAGGCTGCGATGGGCAGGGGACGTGGCTAGAATGGGAGAGAAAAGAATGGCGAAAAATATATTGGTGGGGACACCGAGTGGGAAACGTCCGCTTGGAAGACCAAGGAAAGGGACGGGAAAGAGAGGGAGAGGGTAGGGATTGAAGGGTTGTGCCTCAGAATAGGGATACTTGAAGAGGTGTGATTGCAGCGGCCAAGAACTTTCGAGTTCCGTAGAGCCACAAAGATAGATAGATTAATATTTGTTTCTTATGATACCCTAAATTATTTTATTTAATTTATTGATAAAATCTATTCTTTCTTTGAATAAAAGATTAATTACAAATGATATATTAATTTAATAATAAAAAAATAATTTTATTAAATAAAAGTTTTTAATAGAAATGCACATGGAATGAGTCACAATTTTGTTTAATAGAACTTATAGAAGTGTTTTGTTATAGATAGTTTTAGATTCTGATCAGAGAGTTTGTTCATGTCATCATTTCAAAAGTGCCTTCTCATCCCCCCCTCTCAGGCACCAGATAAAAGAATATGGTACCTAAACAATAGAATAAATAGTTTCATAGTTTGTTTTAATTTAAGTGTTGGTTGGTTCTTTAATCTATTGATTACACTTTTTAAATATTTGATTAACTTATAATTCATTGTTTTAATTAACAAAAAGTTGCCTATAAGGGAGTTTATATTGTTTTATCAGAGAATATAGAATATAATCTTAGTAATAGAATATATTTTTGAAGGCTCCTTACAATTTTTGTTTAAAAATTATACATTAACTTAAAACGACATTTTTTGTCGAATGTGTAAATCACATAGGAAACTTCGCTCTCTCCACCGAAGAGTCCTCCTCTCATCTATGTTTAAAACTTAATGACAATGAAAAGTTAAATAATAAATGAAGAAGGTTGCAATATGACGTCATCTCATTTTCACTCTCGCTTACTCTCACTCCAATCCCTTTCCCATTTCCCTCTATACCTCACCCACTCTCATCTCAATTTCCATCTGCATCATTTTCAAAAAAAAAAAATAAATAAAAATGTATGATCCAAAGTGACATAATTCTTGTCTGGTTTTCATCTCGAAAAATGGAGGCTATCCAAAGTGTAAAAAGGTATATTAAAAACTTTAAAAGATTGAGAGTGGATAGCAGTGAAATATTTAATCTGACTAAAAAAATTCAGCATTTAATTTTTATATGACCCTTTGTTCTATCGCTACATTTTACTCTCCTCCTCCTCCATACCTGAGTATATGAACAATGATTAATTAATTCATTATAATTTGACAAAAAAATTTCATTTCAAATAATATGTTGAATTAGGAAAATGTTGAATGAAAATGTAAATAAAAAAACAACTAATTTTTATATTTTTATTTTAAATACGAGGGTGGTCTGAGAAGTTTCCAACCTAACAATGCTACAAGATATTTTTTCCCAAGGTTTTTTTCAATATTTTTTATTTATGTTTTATATTATTATCTATTTATTTATCTAATTATTTTTATTTATTATTATTTATTGTTCCTAAACTCGGCCACAGAGCGTTGGAAATATTCATTCGAGCCCGCATATTTATAACAATTCCTCACTTTCACATTTTAATTTGGCGTTCGTTAACAGCATTTGGTGAACTTTAGCAATGTTATCGTCAGTAGTCGCATTTTTGGATGACTCGACAGTTAATCATCACACAAGTTCTTATAGCCAGGTTTAAATTCAGCTGCTCAAAATTTAACTGTGCTAAGGGTTCTGAGGCCCCATATACAAAGTTCAACTCATCTTTTATATATCTTTTAAAAACAACAATTTTTTTTTTTTTTTTTTTTTTTTTTTTTATTTAGCATCCATTTATTTTGTACATCTGCCCGAAGGCAATAATACATGGTTTACAATAAAGAATAATAAAAGGGGGAGGGAGGTAAAAGGAAATTATAGGGCAGGTTAAGGAGAGTGAGAGTCATTGGAAGTGTGGGTAGGAAAATAGTCGAGGAGGAAGAAGGGAATGTCACTGAATTATTAGCCTGATGGCTAATCCCAGCAAGGGCACCATCGCGGGTCTATTTATTAATGTCTCTTGTCAAGTCCTGTGGTTTGAGTCTTTTGAGTCGTCTCAGTTGTCCTTGTGTGTCTAATAGTTGTCGGGCTTTGGGATTAGGATGTTTAAGGAGTCTGTCTTTGTAGCGAAGGCTGTAATTTTTAATTTCCATTTCGACTGTATCCATTCCGAGGTCCCTATGAATCAGTCTGTTAGGGACATACCAAGGAGCACCGACTATCAGTCTAAGTGTTTTGTTTTGAAACCGCTGAATCAGGTCTCTGTTGGATTTGCTAGCGGTCCCCCACATCTGAATGCCATAGGTCCAAATGGGTTTAAGGATCATTTTGTAAATTAGAAGTTTATTGTCTATCGTCAGTTGAGATTTTTGTCGGAGCAGCCAGTATAATTTGTTAAGTTTAAGTCTCAGTTGTTTCTTTTTTGATTTGATGTGCATCTCCCACGTTAGACGTCTGTCAAGGTGCATACCGAGGTACTTTACAGTACTTTTAGTTGGAATGGGAAAAACAACAATTTAATACTCAATTAAAACACTCACATCGACTCACTCAAACGACAGTCAATTAAGAACTATGCTTCTTAAATGGTTGAAACTCTTTGGTGAGTAACTGTCAACACAGATACACAACTACATTCACTAGCTTTTGTTGATTAGAGCTACCATCTTTATATTTGATGTCGGAAATTTTTCAGACCCTCATATAGGAATTAAAATATTAATAAAGATATGAATATGGTTCTGAAAAGTGTTTTTACAAAGTACTATAATAACAAGCACTGTAGCTGAGTTGACGAGAATGAGTTTATATACTCTTAGTGAATTCTTGGTGAAAGTCAATGCGAGCGGCTACCTTATTTAATTACCATTAGGATGTGCATTATCAATATTCATATTATTTATGAAAAAGGATAAAAAAGACAGATACTGATGTAATATTATCTATCATTATTAAATGTTATAACTAATCTTCTGTAAATATTTTAATAAGAACTAAATTTTATACAAAAGAACACAAAGTCTATTTATGAAAAAACAACCCTAGACAACGACCCAAAGAAGATTTCGAGCAACATACATTTTGTTTTATTTATAATAACTTAAAATAATATAATAATTAATAGTTTAATTCAAAGTGGAGTTTTTAATACGAAAGAATGTATAATGGATAAATTTTAGATATGTTTCAAGATATGAATACTTCGATTAATAAATTTGTTGTTATTTAAGTATGTTCAGAAAAAGTCCGAATTTTTATAAACTACTGACTTGAAATTCTTAACTGCACGAACCACATTTCTTCAAATATTCATTTTACATTATCGGTTGAATTCCAATTGATCGTAACATTCTTCTCGCCAATCTTTATTTTATCACCTGATATCCTCCTACTAGATTTTATAATTTTAATTATTTTAGATAAGTTTACCTTTATCATTTCAATCAATTTAAGCAAAACTCTGAAATAAAATTGACGATTTTTTAGTCCTCTAATCTACATCTAATAAAATTTAATATATAAATTTTATAAAAGCAAAAATCAATCATCGTTTAAATAGAAATATATTTTTATTTTCGGCGCAGATGTCTTTGGGTTAATTTAATATTCTACTTAGGAAATATTAAATAATTCTTTGTACTAATCCCAAATATGATACCATCAATATCGATGATAATGATAAATCCAAATAAATTTTGTTTAAAAAAAATTTAAAAAATAATATTAATACAATATTTATTATTCATAAGATTCTAATTATCATATTTATCTCTTCGCCATCCGTTCTCTATTGTTTATCAATTCTGTTTTGTTTAGTAATTGAGTTAAAGGTCTTCAACTAATAATGTATTGTATCTATTGACAGTAAATTGATACAGTGATTATAGATGTGCACACATCAAAGGCTTTAACCTCAAGTAGGCTATAGAACCAATTTCCCCTTCCTCTCTTAAATCTTCCGCTCTATCTATCCTCAGCCTACAAATCAGAATGCTTTGCGAGGATACCCATTATCAGAATGCTTTACCCAAAGACATCTGCGCCGTGAGGATCCTCGAATACACCAACAATAACCCCGAGACAATTACGAACGGACATCCGTCCTCTTCGGACTCTACTAATCGTAATACATTATACCGCGAGATTATCATAATTACTATAACAAACCACCCCTTATCTCATTTCAATTGCATAACAATTCAAGAGTACTTCTATAATTAATTAACGCTCCTCCCCTTACTTCCTCTTAATATTCTATTATTTTAGTGATTTTTACCGACCGACGATAGGAAGGGAAGGTATTGTTTTCACACTAAATTTCATATGTGAAGATTTTTACAAATCTCCACGAATCATGCATTTCGCTAATAGAGAAATGTATTATTAGCTTGATGTATATCCGTCTGTCCGACTATCCGTTGAATGTCCGTATAGACGTGTATAGCTGGAACGGCTCAACGGATTTTGATAAAATTTGATATATTTGTTTAATGCATCAGTAGCATGAACTCATGAACTTTTGGTGTATATCCGGAAACCGGAGGAAGTAGTTTACAAAGAATTAATTTTATATTCATTGTCGGAAAATATTTCACTTAAAATATAGTGGTAATTAATAATTGAAATTAAAAATAAAAACCAAGATAATATTCATGTTTTTTCGATACTTTATATATATATATATATATAATGTTGTTTGGAAATTAATTTATTTCATATCGACGGTCGGTTCTGTGCCTGGCCACAGCTCATTTTTTTATATTATTAAGGGTAGTTAGGGATAAAGGGATAGTTGAAAATTCTTAAAAAAACATAAGAATATTTAGTTAAAAGCTTAAAAATACCATAAACCAATTAAAAATATATAGTAAATGGAATTATTGTTTAGTAATTTTATTAAACAATTCTTTTGAATCTGAAAAAATGATAAAAATAAAAATTATAGTTTAGGAAAACATTTTTAAGGCAAAATAATATATATATTTGCTATACGACGTAATGAAGCATTTTTACCGACCGACGATAGTAAGGGAGGTATTGTTTTCACACCAAATTTCACATGTGGAGATTTTTACATATCTCCACGAATCATGCATTTTCTAAACAGAAAAAAGTATTTTTAGCATGATGTCTGTCCGTCTGTCCGTCCGTCCGTCCGTCCGTCTGTCCGTCCGTCTGTCCGTCCGTATAGATGTGTACAGCCTGAACGGCTGAACCGATTTTGATGAAATTTGGTATATTTACTTAATGCATCAGTGGGATGAATTGATCAACTTTTGGTGCAATTCCGGAAACCGGAAGTGGTAGTATTAGCGATCGACGATAGGAAGGAAAAGGTTATTTTCACACCAAAGGAGATTTTTTTATATATCACCACGAATCATGCATTTTGTATTGGTTTTATCCTCGAAAAAAATCATATTTATTAGTTTTTTTCTTGATTTAAAATTATATGACGTCATCCAGCTATGCATGACGTCACAGCCTGGTCTTACATATATATTACAAATAAAATAAAATTAAAAATATTTATGTTATGTCCATATCTGTTTTTTTATTACATTAATAGATATATTAAAATTATTTGAAATTGTTTCTGTAGCTGGAAATTAATTTACTTCAAACCGTCGGTCGGTTCGGACCTGGCCACAGGTCAACTTATTTTTTCTTTATAATTTCATATTAAAGGAATATTATTAAAAATGTATTTATTTTATTTTGTGCCCTGATTATTAAAAAAATCTCAATTAAGTCATTACCATTAATTGCTTGTTTAAATAGAAAAAGAAAATTTAATAATTTAAAATAAAGTTTTAAATCGTATGAACATAAGTAATAAATAAAGAATTTAATATTATTATATGCTCCCTACCGTTTTTTGTTGAGCATATGTAAAGGATAATATTCAAGATTTAATTAATATTTTATTTTTTATTTTTTATTAAAAAGCGTGTATATTAAAAAGTTTTTTTTTTATCAATTTACAAGTTTTTAGTTTTTTATATTTTTTTACTGTTATAAATTAATATTTTATATAATATTATTAATTATTAATCATTTGGAATATTTAAATATTTTTAATTTTATTAAAATGAATTTTTTTTAAAATTGGAATTTAATTAAATTTTGTTTAATATAAATATTTTATTTTTATTATTTTTTAATTTTAATTCACAAATTTTAAAAATTCGTATTTTTGAAAAATTAAAAATATTTCTTTTTGAGTATTGCAGTGCCATCGACCTTCCATATACGTTTCAAATTTGAAAATTGCTCAACTAGAAGTGGGTTAAAATCCAATTACAAATTTTGAACATTACATCCTGAAAAGTGAAGTTAATAAAAAGCATATCTATATATATAAAGGAGAGTGTTTGTATGTATGTATGTATGTATATATGTATATATGTATGTAATTTGTTTACTTTTTTGCTGTCATAGAAACAAACAAAAAAGAAATTTCCTACTTAACCGACACTTTACCGGTAATTTTGAATTATAAACATCAAAAAATAAGAAACGATTTCTATGAAATTACATCACAATATTCTTATATACCTCTGTAATAAATGAACTTAATAATAAAAATTCAAATAAATCCATTAATTTAAATTAATACTATTAATGAATGTATATATTATTAATTTATCTTTAGTTTTAATCAATATTTTATACCGTTAATTTTTATAAATTAATTTTTATAAATTGTCCCAAGTCTCTAACTTTGCATTTTCTCAAATTTTATTATAATTAAAAATAATCAATAAAAATCAAGCAATGAAATTAAAATATCGAAATGAAATGATCAAGAAATATTATACTCTATTATAACATATACAATACTTATAAACTATAGGCGGAGGAAATATTAGACGATATCATTGAGGGTTCATGCCAAATCGATCAACATTAATTAAGATATTTTCATTATGACAGATATTAAAAAAACCGCGAATTCAATATCTCTGTTCACTAATTATTTGTAGACTTTAGTAAAACCTACGCATGACTCAATAGATCCGGATAAACTTTTTCAAATTTTGATCTTAAAATTTATCTTGAAGGTAGTAAAGAAAGAGTAAGATGCTGAAATCAATTGTAAAATATTAGGTTACCCAGACGACTTAAATATAATAGGAGATTCGGCAATTGCAATTACAGATAGCGAGGAAAAATTAATCGAGGTAGGAAAAGAGATGAGGTTTGAAATGAATAATGATAAATAAATATATTTAGAAACAAACAGGAGCAGTATTAACATACAAAATGTAGAATTTGAATATGTAGAAAAATTGAATGTAATCACGAAGGATAATAATATTTGAGAAGAATTTAAATCGAAGTTGCAATCGGGAAACGCCTGTTATCATGCAGTAAAGAGGCTTATCTCATCAAAATTATTATAAAAGGGAATGAAAATTAAAATATATAAAACAATTATTTTGTCTGTTATATTATATGAGTGTGAGACATGGTCTATGATCTTAGGAGATGAGAGTGGATTCAGAGTATTTGAGAATAGGATTCTCCCCAGCATTTATGGGCCAAAGAAAGATGAGTACAGGGAATGACGTACGAGAGATGGAACAGAGGCTCAGGATAAGGACACTTGGAGAAATGTGGTTGTAGCTGCCAAGAACTTTCGAGTACCGTTGAGCCACGCATGGTCTATGACCCTGGGAGATGAGAGTAGATTCAGATTATTCTTTCCAGCATTTATTGGCCAAAGAAAGATGAGGTCACCGGGGACACTTGGAGAAATGTGGTTGTAGCTGCCAAGAACTTTCGAGTAGATAGATATAACATTTCAATAATAATATATATAATTAATTTACTATTTAAATTAAAATATATTTTAAATAATCACACAATAAGAAATGAATGTTTTATGTTATACATTGTTTGAAACAAAATGGATGAAAACCTTTTACTACTTTCAACCAAATACTATGTACCACTCGGGGGTACAGGGGGCGAAGCCCCCGTCTAGATGTGAAGAGCGACGAAGGAGCTCTGAGCAGCTAGTAATTAATATTAATTATTTACCATCATTGTACAAGGTAAACTAATAAGAGCAAATATATTTTCTTATATTTATTTATATTGAATTTTAAAGGAACTGAGTCTCTTATCAGTTTCGAATCAAAAATAATCTTATCACACAAATTATCTAGTGAGACCCGTTCTTAGAAACCTAGGCAACGCCATTGTTGGATATAGAAAAAATCCTTTATATATAATCATATGAAACTTTTTAAAAATTTGCTAATTAATTTATTTTTAAATAGCAGTTATTTATGTCATATTATATTCCCTGACACATCTTTAACATATCAACAATTAATTAATTCCCAGGACTTTGATCTTGTCTGGAATAAGTATTCAGTTCAGTTCATCAACATGAAACTTTATTTGGTTATTTGATTATATAAACATCATAAACAACATAAACAAAATCAAATAATATTTTAGTGTGTTCATAACATAATAAATAGCATATAGAAATTTTAACATATACCAGGGTCATTTGAAAAGTTCGCGAAATAGAAATGAAAATTAAAACAAGTTTAATTTTTCAATAGAATCTCCTTTATGATCAATTCATATCGTTCATCGATGTTCCAGGGTAAACCATTCTAATATTTATGCTCAAAACAGTTGAAGTTATCTATTTCATATTTTTTATTCTAACTGGCATTTAAACTGCATTTCTCGAACTTTTCAAACCACCCTCTTATTTTTTTCTTACCTACAAAAAAATAGTCAAATTATTATTATTCCAAATGATCTTTTAATATTTTTTATTAAATATTTTATAGTAACTTCACTCTTTTGAAACTTTGTAATCTACCAACTTGAAATCAATAGATTGATTAGAAATTTGCAAACACACTTGATCCCGATGTGAATTAATTTATTGTTGAATCCAGTATAATTTGACTAATCAGGAGGAAAGGACAAATAAAAAAATTCCAATTTTAATTTACATTTTGAGCGAAGCATATGCCGCCGAAAAGCATCTTTGATTAGTAAAACAAGTGAAAATCACTGGGAACTATGTTTGGAGTATATGGTCTAAGTTTTAGTTAACAATTTTTACCGACCGACGATAGTAAGGGAGGTATTGTTTAATGTGTTCTGGTATTGTCAAGCAGAAACAAAACACAAGTCGTTAGATTAGAGAAAACTAGGCGAAAAAAAATTTAATTACTTGCTCTACATTCAAACAAAATTTTTCAATTTTATTATGAATCTACAAGATTTTTACTCCCTCCACTCTCTCACCACCACACTCTCACTCTTTGAAAATTTAATATATGATGTTTTGTCAAAATAACATTAAATAAATAAATAAATAAAAATTATAAAATGTATTAATTGAATTATAAATTATAACATCTCAATATCGAATGAATTTTGTTCCAATAACTCAATTGGTGAATCATAAAATTAGAAATCATTTCTCATTTCATTGCATAAGCGTCATATTGGCGTAAAATTAAATTAATTTCTACTGGCATTTATTTTATATACGTTCAAATGAAAAGCAATTTGTTTTACTCGCTTACTCCAACATCCCCTCTCTTTACCCCTTAACCCAACTGCCCACACAACTCACCCCTTACCCTCCTCGTCGACGTGCTGATGTTTATTCCTGCCTGACTGAGAGAAAATGCGGGAAAGCCCTTCTAAAAAAATTATCAAAAAAATCTCTATGAAACATTTCGAATTGTTGAACAATTTTTGTTGTTGTTTTTTTTTTTTTTGAACTTTTGGATAAAAGTGGGTGTGAGAATGACTTGATGCCAAGGGGGAAATAAATAGCTAGCAAAAAGGGGTGTGCTCGCTAATTTAGTACCTCCTCTTCTTGCCCGCCCCCACCCTTAATCCAAGAGCGCGCAAACTCCTTCATTCCTATGAATAATAGCATATCATAATTCTCACATTTTCTATGCCCGACTTAAAGCTAACAAAAAATTATATGAAATCCCCGGAGTTGGCAACCCTTTGCTAGTTGTAGAGCTCTTATAAGATTTAAGGGTACTCGGGAAGGAGTAGGAAGAAGGATGGAAGATTGAATTAAAGGACTAGATAGCTGGTATATAAAAATACTAGTCTTACTTTGTTAGGTTAACACGCAATAAATCAAAATTAATTTCAATATGTAATAATACCTTATTCAAAATCATTTGATTCTTCATTATGTATTTGAAATTGGTTATCGATATTTTTGTATATAAAATAAATAATAATGATATTAAACATAAAATAATTTACACATACATTCATTGATATCTAAGGACAATTTCAAAATACATCTATATTATATTGTTAGTCATAAGAAAGAAGTAGGTAAGTTGATTTACTCAAAATGTTGTTTTACTAGTTAAAAAATCCATATATTCATGTGGAAAAGTTGGGTAAGATCATTAATACTTAATTTTCAACATGTTTTTTTTTTAAATGAGGAGGAAAATCCCGATACGTCTCAGCTAGAATAACGCTAGAAACTTCTGGCTAAAACTCCACCCCAGGTTTTACTATGCACCCCCTTCGAATCACAGTATAACCATTACTTTAATAGGTGGTTCTATCGTTCCAGTTAGGGTTGTACAATTCTTCCATATTAATCGGCCACAACATTCACCCTTAATATTTTAATCTATCTATCTCTGTGTGGATCTACAGAACTCGAAAGTTCCTAGCCGCAGCAACCACACTTCTCCAAGTATCCCTATTCTGAGCCACAACCCTCCAATCCCTACCCTCTCTCATCTTAATATTTAAACAAATAAGAATTTATACTATTAAATAATTTAAAGCCCTTTTCGGGTCCCTGATTTCGGGCGCCAATATTCGTTCTATCAAATCATTAGGATTCAGTGTCTTCAGAAGACATTATTTAAGTAAATTGATTTAGTTATTTTTTCTATGAGGGTTTATGTATATTAACATCATTTTTACTTAAAACCTGTTCAAAAACAAAAAGATAATTTTAAAATTAAATTAAAATAATTTCTATATTTTATTAACAAATGGGCTAGAAATTTTAATAAACGGAATTGGATTTAATCGAAACATAAATATATTTGCATACTTAAATTTATTCAATATAAAGGTTATCGGCGATCCAAACCTTAGGCTACTTTTTATATCATACATATTTAAATATAGAAATTTGTAAAGAATAAATATAATGATTATTAATATTTTTTGAACAGAATTTTATCTAATGGCGCGCATGCTAAAATCTGTAAAGAATATCTATATAATATTCTGAACCGTTTTTCGTACAAAGTTCTAATTTTGTGTATTAACTCTACATGAGGGAGAAAACTTAGAATTAGATTAGCATGTTAGCAATGATCAGCAAATAAGTTCTAAAAAAAAGAATTTCAAAAGGCAGTTCTTCAAATTATCACTATTTAAGCAAGAATATTTAATATCAATTGAAGTTAATTTTTTTTTGTAAAATAACATTGAGCACAACATCACCATAAGTTGAAAACTACTTAATTAAACAAGCAAATTAAACAAAGTTTATTTTATAGACCCCTTAGAAAATCTAATTTACTTTGTTTTAATCACATTCTGAAATCTATTATATACAAAATAATTTATTCCTTTTAAGCATCTAAAAAATAAATAACAACAGACTCTAACTTTATTTTATCTAATTAAACTATTTACGGATGTGACTAGTTATATATATTCATTCTAAACATGTATTATGTATACTCAATTGGTCATTTATACAAACTGATTGTATACTATATTATTCTTAACCCTCCCTATTTTAATAATAACTACACAAAAGAGTTTATTTATTTAAAGTTACCCTGTTCATTAAAATAATCAATAACCTATTAAATATCTTAGGCATTTTTTATTCTATTTAATATTTTTATTTTTTCTAAAAAGTCTTTGAATTTAATTTTAGTTTTATTCGACTAATCAGAACTAAACTCACTCCTCTTAACTATAAAAAAGAGGAATTCCATTTTAAGCATTGTTTTCTGATACATTTAATTTTTCTATATATTTATTGAAGGTTTGAATACCATATTTTGACAAATTACTTTTGTTTTTAGTTTTTCTTTACCGATAATATTTATTTGAAATTGAATTGAATTATCAATAAAATTCCAATATGATTTTTATTTATATCTATTTTCAATGGAAATAATATATCTTGAATGAAAACCAATTTTTTTAAATATATCCAAATTATTACCGATGAGTAGACTAAGAATGCGATGGGTATAGAATATAAGATATAAGGGAATAGAGGAAGGGTAGGTATTGGAGATAGCACAATGTAGGAAGATTTATGAGTTCAGTAACATTACAAAGTTGTTGATTAAATAGCCAATATCAATGTATAAATAGTCAAATACTTATACAATCTAGATTGAATAGATTAACTTATAACTTATAACTGATTATTTCAGATGCAAAGTTATTGATCTATCTATGTTAAAAAACATGAACATAAAAACCGTGATAAATTTATAAGATATCAGAAAATATTCTATTCTCTCTAGTGAAACAATAAACAATGTAAAGGAAGTAATAAATCAGATATTTTAGTAGGCGGTAAACGGGAAAAGAGACTTTGTCAGAGTTAATTGGTTAAACGCACAATATAAATTAGTGTTGAATTTGCTATCACGTGAACTGTGGCCTCAAGGGGCTCAAGTCCCCTCATCCCCACTTTTTTCAAAACGGGAGACGAATGGCAGGGTGAAAGAGAGAGAGAGAGAAATTCCGAGACCCGAGATGGTTTCTAGTATTTGGTGGCCATCGTGCCAAATAAAAAAAGATACGATGTAATTTTCAGCCTGTTACATAAAAGAGGAAGGAAGGAAGATAAATATAAAAATTTCTCGCTGACTTGGGAGCAGAGATAGTGGAACGAAGAACGTTACAGTCAGCAACGTAGTGTGTGCGTGAAGATTTTCATCCGTGTGCGAAAATATGAAGTAATTTTTTTCTTTTCTTCTTTTTTTTTTTAATGATACTAAAGAGAATGTTATTTTTGATTTCTTGAAAATTGGCCAGGGTATGAAGCTTGATTTTGATAGAAATCTTTACTATTTTGAAATTGATGAACTATAATATTTTATTATTTATTTACTTAATATATTTACAATTAATATATAGTAAATATTCTTTTTTCATATTATGTTATCTATTAGGTTGATTGGAGGGGAGTGGGATTAATCATATATGATAGAGAATTTTCTTAAGGCACAAATGGCCATAGTTGCTGAGGTGTCATGATCCTCAAATAATAATAATAATAATGTTATCTATTATAAATTTATCAGTTTTTTCATAGTATTTCGTTCTAATTAAATATCTAACAGTAATTTATTTTCAGAGACAATAAAATATTAACAATATTATTATTACATATACTCAAAAATCGAGCAAATTGTTAGAATCCATAGACATACTTCGAATTGGAGAAAGAGTTTTGTTTACAAGGAAACCAATTGGTAAACGACTCTCAGTTATAAAAACGAACTAAGGTCGAAGAATATATCGTTAGAGGATTAAGATAGAATAGGATATTATTATGGAGAATTAGGACGGTTGAAGGTATGTGGTTTCTGCTATTATAATAAACTTGGGTATTTAGTAACACCTCATTGATATATAAATTTATATATTTATTCATGATATATTTAATTAAATAATTCTCTAAGAAAAAATTAATATTATTATTTAATTATGAGTTAAATACACTATCTCTCCTTACTGAAGTATGGATGCTACAAATAAGTATAGTGACGGAAAAAGTAAAATTGACGCTGTTATTCCGTCACTGTATATATTCATAGAAAAATATTTAAAACTTTCTAAAATGATTTTGCTGGTTCTCTCTAAAAGTATTTAAAGGTAATTCCGTTTAGTTCTTCATTTAGTAATTGTGTTAATGTTTGTAACGATATTAATTTATTGCATTTTCTTAAAAACAAAATTTTATTGACATTTTTTTTATTATATAGATACATCCTCGTCATTAAATATTGTTTGAATATTTTTCATAATTGTTTCTCTCACTATTTATTCTTTTCTTTCGACCATTTCCTTGTTTCATTTTGAATATATAAACATTTATTACAAAAACAAACTATAACTCGATAAAATTAAAATTATAATTGACATTTCAATATTCATAAAGTGATGATGAATTTTACATTAGGGAATGAGTTCTCGTGTTCTAAACCCATTTGAGTAACCTCACAACAGGACACGTAGTCCAACATTTAGGCTTGGAGTATTACAATATTACGATCAGCAACCAATCCCATTTAGAGATTACCTCAAGATGAAATATAAACACATTAGTGTAAATTAGCTATTAAATATTTGTTAGAACGATAAGGGGTGAAAATTTAATTATTCTTTTATCGCAACGTTTTAAAAGGATTATTTAATCAGATCTTTTAGAATTAAAAAACAATCATGAGTCGATTAAGAGAATTGTGAAAAAAGACATTTGAATTGTTTAATAAAATTTATTTTTAAATGGAAATATAAAAATATAACTTTAATACTATTAAGAAATTAAAAAAAAAACTTAAGGAAGACTTTAAAAAATTGAGGAAAATAATAAAACAAATACATAAATTTATATTATTTTATTATAATAAAGATATTAAAAAAATATTCTGATATGATATTAATAAAAAATAATAAATTGTATATAAATTTAAAAATTAGAATATTTGAATTTGTTTAAACTTAAATATTATAGGAGATTTGGCAACTGCAATCAAAGATAGCGTAGGAAAATTAATCGAAGCAGGAAAAGAGATGGAGCTAGAAATTAATAGTGCTAAGACAAGGTATTTAGTAACAGAGAGGAATAGTACTAACACACAAAGTCTTAACATATAAAATGTAGAATTTAAAAAAGTATAAATATTTAAATTCTTAAGATCTGTAATCACGAAGGATAATAATATTCGTGAAGAATTTAAATCGACGTTGTAATCGAGTATCACCTGTTATTATGCAGTAAAGGGGCTTATCTCATCAAAACTATTATCAAAGAGGATCAAAATTGAAATATATAAAACAATTATTTTTCATGTTGACCGATGACTAGGGTGATCATATTTCGAATACACCAAAACGGTTTACCTTTTTTTTATTAGAACTAAATTGAAAAAAATTTGAAAAAAAGTACGAAATGTCCTAAATATTGAAAAAACGGGATAATTGGCTTTCCAGAAGACATTTTTGGGGACGCCGAGACAGAGCACCTAAATACGGAACAATCCCGGAAAAACGGGGCCTTTGATCACCCTATCGATGACCCTGGGAGAGGGGGTGAGGCATGGGACGAGAGTAGATTTAGAGTATTTGTGAGATTAGTATTGTTTGCAGCATTTATAGGCCAAAGGAAGATGAGGTCAAAGAGGGATGGCGGAGATGGCATAATGAGGAATTGCATGATCTCCAGATATAGTTAAGGTTATAAAATCGAGAAGGCTGGGATGGGAAGGGGACTTGGCTGCAATGGGAAAGGCTAGAAAGATCGGCGAAAAATATATTTGGGAAAAACCGATTGGAAAACATCTGGTGAAAGACCAAAGACGCGGTGGGTGGACAATGAAGGAAGGGACATGGAAGAGATGGGACAGGGTAGGATTTGGTTGTAGTTCAGGATAGGGGCGCTTAGAGAAATGTGGATGCTGCTGCTAAAAACTTTCGAAAACTGTAGAGACACAGAGTTAGATAAATATAACATATACAATAATAATATATGTTAATTTACTGATTAAAAATATATATTTTACAAGAAAACAAATAAATGTCTTATCTACTTATACTGATTGAAATAAAATGGATGAAAACCTTTTACAAACAGACTTTCAACCAAATACTATGTACCACTCGGGGGTAGAGGGGACGGAGCCCCCGTCTAGGTGTGAAGGCGCTCGGATCAGTTAGTATTCAATAAAAATCTTAAATCTATTTTCTCTTATAGAGAGTGACAATGAGAAGGCACTGCTTGTCTCTAATTGAACCCTTTTTGATTGCCTTGTTAAACAAGCCGGAACATAATCTAATCTCAAGGGTGGAGAGAGAGGTTGGAACATGTTTTATACATGTCAACAGAACCTGACAGATACAGACTTAAAAATCAACATCAAATCTCTCCTCCTCCTATGCTCATCGAAAAGGTGTACATAAAAATAAATAAAAATACAGTTGAAAATTTTATTTTATTCAATTTATTTTTTAATTAATTTTCCTCAATATTATTATTATTATTATATTTTTTTATTATAATCTTTTTATATAAAATTTAATACATTTTTTACACATTACAAATTACTACTATAAATCCTAATTATTATTATTTATAAATTATATTTCCCAATAAATAATAATAAATAAATAAAAAAAAATGTCTAAAAGTATTTATTTAATGTATATCTATTATTTATTTTTTGTTTTTTAATTTATTTTTATTATACAGCAAATGATTATATTCTATTTATTTATTTTTTAAATTATTAATTGTGTAAGCATATATTTTTTTTATATAATATTTCTTTGAATAGATTAGAATTTACTACTCTGCTTATTAGCCTCTTCTCTTATAATGAAAATAAAATATAGGTATTTATGTATATTATTAAGAGTAGAATATAGAGGATACTTTGAATAATTTAGGATCATCTAGTAAACTAAGCCCAAGCTAGTTAATTCATGGAAGGTGTGTGGATGTTGTCTATGCCCGTGTGTCTGTTGTACGGTGTATGCATTTCGAAGCCCGTATTTACGCTGGTCGATTCGACCAAGATAATCCACTTGGAGAGCCGCTTTAATTGCCGATCCGTTTAACTTTGATTTAGATGCTCGATATATAGAATACGTATAAAGTAGGAGAGAGATAGATTGTTCGATGGATAGAGTGAGGTAGAGAGCTACGAGTTTAGAGAGACCACAGAGGAAGCCATGATACATTTGTTCTATAGACATACCTGGTAAAACTAGCAACAGCAATTACAATAATAAAATTGATTAGTTTGTAGATTATCACAAGAAAAATACTTAATTAAGAATTATAATGAATTCAAATAATTCTAACAATGAAGTTTTAATGTTATTTCTTGAATTAATTTGAATTTCCTTTTTTTTTTTAAAGATTACCTAAAAAGTTTATGGAGTTATTTTGTTTGTAAGTATAATCTGTATCTTACAATTTTACCTACATCCAAGAAAAAATTACTAAATCATATCTATTAAATATATTGATTTTTGATGTTTATACTTCATTATCTGATCATATTTATAGAATTTTCAAATATATTTTTCAAAATATATAATTTTTTTTTTTTGAGTACTTTAATCCAGAGGGGTCGGCAACCTTTTTCAATAGTCGGGCACATTTCTGAAATAATATAACAGGGGTGGGCACACTTGGTGATACTTAGAGCCATAGTGAAAAATTGAAAATGTTTAAGAGCCTGATCGCAAATACATTTTACCTTTTTTTTTAATTAATAATTTAATATTTAGTAATTTGAATGCGGACACTTAAAAATGGCTTCGCGGGCACCTGGTTGCCGACCCCTGCACTAATCTTATTTTAGTTATTATTTTTTGTTAATTTTATATATTTACATGTATGTATATATGATTACAAATCGAATTAAAACACCCCTAATTTGATAAGAATACTTCTGTTACTAGACAATGAAGTTCAATAAATTTCATTAATGTATTATAAAAAAATTTAATAATGACTTTAAACAAATTCGTCAATTTTATTAAAAATAAGATATTTCAAAATTTTTTTATGTTTAATTTTTATTTCAAGAATATTAATAAGCTATTTAACTTGAAAATGTAGAATCAAAACTCATTAAATTCACAAAGAATTAAAAATAAAATATTTAAAGTTATGAAATAAGAATAAATAAATGTGAAAACTGGTTAATATGTGCTTAGATTTATAGACCCAAATAAATAAGTTGACCTGTGGCCAGGTCCGAACCGACCGACGGTTTGAAGTAAATTAATTTCCAGCTACAGAAACAATTTCAAATAATTTTAATATATCTATTAATGTAATAAAAACAGATATGAATAGAACATAAATATTTTTAATTTTATTTTATTTATAATATATAGCTGGAGTAGCCGGCGTTACCCGGCGTTACCCGAGGCTGTGACGTCATGAAGGGCTGGGTGACGTCATATAATTTTAAATTAAGAAAAACATAATGAAGATGATTTTTCCCGAGGATAAAACCAATACATTCGTGGTGATATGTAAAAAAATCTCCTCATGTGAAATTTGGTGTGAAAATAACCCTTCCCTTCCTATCGTCGATCGCTAATACTACCACTTCCGGTTTCCGGATTTGTACCAAAAGTTGAGCAATTCATCCCACTGATGCATTAAGTAAATATACCAAATTTCATCAAAATCGGTTGAGCCGTTCAGGCTGTACACATCTATACGGACAGACGGAAGGACGGACGGACGCAGGGACAGACATCATGCTAAAAATACTTTTTTCTGTTAAGAAAATGCATGATTCGTGGTGATATATAAAAAAATCTCCTCATGTGAAATTTGGTGTGAAAATAACCCTTCCCTTCCTATCGTCGATCGCTAATACTACCACTTCCGGTTTCCGGATTTGCACCAAAAGTTGATCAATTCATCCCACTGATGCATTAAGTAAATATACCAAATTTCATCAAAATCGGTTGAGCTGTTCAGGCTGTACACATCTATACGGACGGACGGACAGACATCATGCTAAAAATACTTTTTTCTGTTAAGAAAATGCATGATTCGTGGAGATATGTAAAAATCTCCACATGTGAAATTTGGTGTGAAAACAATACCTCCCTTACTATCGTCGGTCGGTAAAAACAAAAACAAAATTGATATATCTAATATTATATCTAAATATAATATATGGAAATATTAAAATTAAATGATTTTGTAAAATAAATTTAAGTAAAAAATATAAAATTTATGTTTAATGCAAATCTAAATTTCACGTAATAATTTCCATTAATATTATTATAAGTTTTTGAATTATGAGTTGAGGGTAAATGTTCGGGTCGGTTCGGATATTCTCGCTATGATATGTGTATGCTAAGGGGGATGGGAATGCTATTTTTCAAAAAATTGCTTGGCGTGGCTTGGCTTCTCATTCTTCTTCGAGACAACGCCTGGAAGACGACAGATATTTCTACGCATAAATTGTATTAGTTATTCTTTATTTTTCAACATTTATATTTCGCCGTTCACAACAGGACCATATAGTAGTAATTAATAATAATAATATAAGGTATTCGAATTAAAAGGTATTTATTTAACAATATATATACGAATGATTCGTTCAACGATGGCTGAACTTTCCCATTGAAGCCATTACGATCGACCATTCAATGCATTTATATTAAGCCTATTGGCGATTTATTTATATATAAACAGTAGCTTTTTTTACAGTGCTATAACCAGGATACAATATGTAAACATATGTATTGTATCAATTCATTCATATCGTTATTAAAACATTTCTTATAGTATTCCTATCATGGGACACTATTTAACCATACACATCGACCAATTTATTCACTAAACCCATTTGGCTATAGTATATCTAGCCTCATGCTTATCATACATTCGACCTCTTGATCGTTATTATAAACAATTAATTTTCATAACAAACACACTCCTTCTCGCACACTTGCGACTTTCATCAATTGTACAATCTTCAGGGAGTTTTTTCCTTAGCCACGCTAAGGTTTTCTCCCTTTTTGGGGCTAATAAACTCTTCAATATACACCCCAAATTGAGTATAATTATTTATTAATACCTATTCATATCTAATCCTACTCCATACATTTATTTTAGATCAAACACAAAGGATTTAAAACTGAAGCACGAGAATTAGGCTTAAGGACTAGTTTTCGACTAAACAAATGGTGCCTCCTGTGAGGTCTGAACTGACAATATCTACATACAACGAGATTAAAAAGTGAAAAACATGAAACGCAATCAAATTAAGATAAGTTACAAATTTAACTTATTAACAACGCTATATTCTTTGATCCATTATTTAATTATTATCATCAAAATTATCAACTTTAAATTTTTTACTTCTATCAATTAATTCTTATAAACATTAACAACATTAAATATATCAATCCATTATTAATTAATACTTTTTGTTATTATTATTAATTGATATTTCTGAAATTGATTTTTAATTATTGTTTTTTGTTAAACACTCATTTCTAATATCATTATTACTATCGTTATAAAAACTTTTCAAAATGGATAAGAAAAATATCCCTATATCACAATAGCGCGAAATGCTTTCTAATAAAATCATAAAATGTGAAAATGATTTGCAAAGATAACCGAACTATTTAAACAATATGACTACCTCATTGATACTCTTGAGTTAACTGACAGGGAAAATGAAGAGATAAACAAGGCAGATGATATACGCACGAGTTATTATACCCTTTCTTTAAAATTAAAATCTACCAATGATTCTTCTAACACAGCTATGGATCATACATTTAATATAAATAATTCATTTGAAACACAACGATTACCCAATTTGCCGACTATTAACCTGCCTAAATTCGATGGGAATTTTGAAAATTGGCTCTCATTTAAAAATATATTCAACACTCTCATTGACGCACGAACGGACATTGATGATATTAACAAATTCATATATCTACGTGGATGTTTGACTTGTGCAGCTTCTAATAAGCTTGCACTTTATAATATTAGCGTAGAGAATTATAAAATCGCATGGAAACATTTAGAGGATATTTATCAAAAGGAACGAGCTTTAGTATTTAAACATTATGATGCCATTTTAGATCTTCAAAATATAACAACTCCCACTACTGACAATCTTAATAAATTTATCGATGATGCTCGCCAACACTTGTCTCACTTAAATTCTTTAAAGGCAACCCAGACTGATGCCTTGATCGTGAGAATCTTAGAACGTAAATTACCATCGGACATTCAAGAAAAGTGGGAAGAAACTTTTACTGATGATAATCTTCTTCCAACCTTCGATGCCTTTAGTAAATTTATAATAAATACAGCCTTTCGACTTCGCATACATACATCCGAACCTCATCGTAATCTTAATAATTCTTTGAAACGCAAACACACTGACAAAGGAATCGGTTCTTACAAGAGACACAAATATAATTCATCTACACAAGCATTGGTAACTATTACTACTAATGCTTGCCTTAACTGTAAGGATAATCATCCTCTCTTTAAATGCCCAACTTTCAACTCTCTCTCGATAGATCAACGCATAAAATTTGTGAATTCCTCAAAACTCTGCCGAAATTGCCTCCATAGTCATAAAGAAAAGTGCAACTCCATTATGTGTAAAATTTGCAATAAATTTCATCATACTTTGCTACACATTAAACACGCCTAAACTCGCCAACTAACAATGTCAAACTCAACAAATAGCAATACACCAACCTTTAACACCACCAATCATTTAGCAATGTCTCATAATGATACATCTAAATGACTAGTCACACACAATCTCACGACTTATCTTAAACATCCCACATTCCAACTAATGATGAGTGCCATTATAATGATGCAGGATTCATCAGGTAATTTCATACCAGTTCGATCATTGCTCGATACCTGTGCGACAGCCAACCTTATACTGAATCGTTAACACATAAATTGAAAATTCCCAAACAAACATGTTCTATCCCCATAGAAGAAGAACAGGCCTTAGGCCTATAATAGAAGAAGAAGAAGAAGACAATTCCATTTACCACGTCCAATTGATGTTCTTATTGGCTCAGTGACAACTCTCTCTCTTCTATCCATTGGACAGATCAATCTTTCAAAACATGATTGTGATCTAATTTTGCAAAAAACACAACTTGGTTGGGTTATAGCAGGAGGAATTAATCGGAATAATAAATCACAACCTGTGTCCTGTCAACTGACTGATCTATCTAATCAATTAACTCAATTTTGGAAAATTGAAGACCTAAATCAAAGGGACTCTAGATCTATAGATGATTCCATATGTGAAAATCATTATCAAATACATACTATTCGTAATCCATATGGACAATATGTTGTCAAATTACCGTTTCGTATAAATAGTATTGAATTTGGAGATTCTAAAATTCAAGCTCATCGACGATTCTTATCTTTACAGAAAAGATTGAATGCTAACCCCCAACTAAAAACAGAATATTGCAAAGTAATGCAAGAATATATTGATATGGGCCATATGATACATGTCCCCGACATCTGTGAACCAGGATATTACTTGCCTCATCATCCAATAATCAAAAACTCCAGCACTACTACTAAGGTGCGCGTCGTGTTTGATGCTTTTGCCAAATCAACGAAAAGTATCTCGTTGAATGAGGTTTTATTGGTTGGTCCTACTATCCAAGATAGTATATTCACTATTCTACTGCGTTTTCGATCTTACATCTATGTTATGACTTCAGACATCGCCCAGATGTATCGACAAATCCATATCCATCCAGATCATCGAAAGTTTCAAAGGATCCTATATTATCATAATGATGTTATTAGTACCTTTGAACTTCAGAAAGTTACATTTGGAGTCTCTGCTGCACCCTTCCTCGCTATTCGAACTATTAATCAGCTTGCTGATGATGAAGCTCATAACTTTCCCAGAGCTTCCGAAATTTTAAAGAGAGATCTTTATGTAGAGAATCTATTAAGTGGAGCCAATTCTCTGGCTGAAATTCTTCAACTGCGCGATGAGATTATTCAACTAACAAGAAAGGGGGGATTTGAACTCAGACAATGGGCATCAAATCACAAACATACTCTCGATAATTTCGACGCAAGAACATTAGATATTGATTGCGCTATAAATGACGATCCAGTTTCCAAAACTCTTGGAATCGTCTGGAATTCTATCACTGACAACTTTATGTTTATTGTCTCACCTATCGATTCTTCACACAGGATAACTAAACGCACAATTATATCTAACATCGCAAAAATCTTCGATCCTATTGGTTTGCTGGGTCCAGTGGTTTTAGAAGCAAAGAGTATCATCCAAGAGTGTTGGAAGGACAAGGTCCATTGGGATGAAACATTACCTCAACAACTGCATTTGCGTTGGTTGAAATTTGCCGAACAAATTCCTCAAATAAAAAACTTTTCTATTGATCGTCATTTGATAATTCCAGATGTAATAGATATAGAATTACATGGCTTCAACGATGCCAGTATGACCGGTTATGGCGCTTGCTTGTATATTCGATCAACAAATACAACAGAATCAAGTCAGGGTTCGACTTGCTTGCTCCAAGTGAAGAGTAGCTCCTATTAAGAAGTTATCAATTCCCAGGTTAGAGTTGTGTGCCGCTCAATTACTTTCCAAGTTATATCGAGATTCTCTTCCTGCTCTCAATTTTGCGATATCCCGGACCATCTTGTGGTCCGACTCAACTATTGTCCTTCATTGGCTTAAACGAGCTCCCCATACACTCCATATTTTAGAAGCCAATCGCGTTACCGAAATTCAATCTCTAGGAAACGGTGTAAAATGGCGATATGTGCCAACTGATGACAATCCAGCTGATTGTTTATCTAGAGGCCAAATGCCGTCCAAATTCTTAACTAATAAAAAATGGTTCTTGGTTAATACGAGATCACAATCACTGGCCTGTCACCAATTTAAAAACCCCCCAGGACCTTCCCGGTGTCCGAAAAACTATCTGCTTAATGACTGATGTTACAAACATCTTTCAACGTTTTTCCTCCTATTCAACGCTGATAAACTCTCTCTCATATTGTTGCGTATGCGAAAGGACAGTCCATTTAAGCGCAAACCTTTAAGTGTGGAAGAAATGATGCTGACTGAACTCAAAATACTCACTATAATTCAACATGAAGGTTTTTCTCATGAAATTGAGCAAATCAAAGAGACTGAGGAAACAAAGGAATTAAGAATAAGATGTCTCAATCCATTCATTGACAAACAAGGCCTTTTAAGAGTTGGAGGACGTTTAAAACATGCCCCACTCTCGTTCACGGAAAAACATCCAATTCTCTTATCTTCTCATCATCACGTGACTGATTTGATTATCCGTGATGTACACAAAAACACATTTCATGCCGGAATCCAAACTACTCTATCTAATCTTCGTCATAGATTTTGGATTCTGGATGGTAAGAGTCAAGTGCGACGAATCGTTCGACGATGCAACGATTGTCTTCGATATCGACCAACGTTGTTGCATGGGAAGATGGCAGATCTGCCTTCTGCTCGGGTCACCGAGTCAGCTGCATTTTCTCATGTGGGTGTCGATTACTAGGGTCCCCTGTACATCAAGGAACGGAAATTCCGTAATCGAACTAAGATCACCGTATATGGATGTATTTTCATCTGTATGGTCACAAAGGCCGTTCATCTCGAAATTGTTAGTGATCTAACGACTAATGGTTTTTTGAGTGTTTTTGGACGCTTCATTGGTCGACGAGGTGTCCCATCTCACGTGTATTCTGACAATGGCACGAATTTCATAGGTGCAGACAATCAGTTACGAGAGTTGTACATATTATTTTAATCTAAATCCCATCAAAGGATTATCAACGATTTTGCCGTGCGAAAAAATATTACTTGGCAATTCAATCCGCCGCTATCTCCACATTTTGGTGGCATTTGGGAAGCTGCAGTGAAATCCTTCAAACATCATTTCAAACGGGTGGTGAAAAATCAATTATTAACTTTTGAAGAACTAAACTCACTAGCTATACAAATAGAATCTATACTCAATTCTCGCCCCTTCTGTTCACTTTCTAACGATCCTAACGATCTTATGGCATTAACCCCAGCTCACATTCTAATAGGTCGTCCTCTCACTATGCTGCCCGAAAATAATATATCTAATGTTCCAGATAATCGTCTCAACGTATGGCAATTCATTACTAAGGCAGATAGGATTTCTGGAAACGATGGTATTTAGAATATCTTCATGAACTTCAAATTCGTCAAAAATGGCAATGTTCTCAAGGTAAACTCGAGATCAACCAGATCGTACTTCTCATGGACAAAAATCAACCCTGTATGCGGTGGCAGTTAGGAGTGGTCGTCGAGGTCCATCCTGGAGATGATGGAATAACTCGAGTCGCAACAGTCCGCATTGCACAAGGGCTCTTCAAACGAAACATCACTTTGCTATGTCCTCTACCAATTAATTTATGAATACTTATTGTTAACATTGTAAACAATTGTCCATTCTATTGTAATCACTGTATATATCTTGCTCATTCATTCGCAACGGGGGGAGTGTGTTTAATGTAAATCTAAATTTCACGTAATAATTTCCATTAATATTATTATAAGTCTTTGAATTATGAGTTGAGGGTAAATGTTCGGGTCGGTTCGGATATTCTCGTTATGATTCGTGTATGCTAAGGGGGATGGGAATGCTATTTTTCAAAAAATTGCTTGGCGTGGCTTGGCTTCTCATTCTTCTTCGAGACAACGCCTAGAAGACGACAGATATTTCTACGCATAAATTGTATTAGTTATTCTTTATTTTTCAACATTTATATTTCGCCGTTCACAACAGGACCATATAGTAGTAATTAATAATAATAATATAAGGTTATCCAATTAAAAGGTATTTATTTAACAATATATATATACGAATGATTCGTTCAACGATGGCTGAACTTTCCCAGTGACGCCATTACGTCGACCATTCAATGCATTTATATTAAGCCTATTGGCGATTTATTCATATATAAACAGTAGCTTTTTTACAGTGCTATAACCAGGATACAATAGGTTAACATATGTATTGTATCAATTCATTCATATATAACCAGTAGCTTTTTTATAGAGCTATAACCAGGATACAATATGTAAACATATGTATTGTATCAATTCATTCATATCGTTATTAAAACATTTCTTATAGTATTCCTATCATGGGACACTATTTAACCATACACATCGACCAATTTATTCACTAAACCCATTTGGCTATAGTATATCTAGCCTCATGCTTATCATACATTCGACCTCTTGATCGTTATTATAAACAATTAATTTTCATAACAAACACACTCCTTCTCGCACACTTGCGACTTTCATCAATTGTACAATCTTCAGGGAGTTTTTTCCTTAGCCACGCTAAGGTTTTCTCCCTTTTTGGGGCTAATAAACTCTTCAATATACACCCCAAATTGAGTATAATTATTTATTAATACCTATTCATATCTAATCCTACTCCATACATTTATTTTAGATCAAACACAAAGGATTTAAAACTGAAGCACGAGAATTAGGCTTAAGGACTAGTTTTCGACGAAACAATTTATTTTGATTAATTTTAAATAAAACACAAGTTAATATCCACTATATCCATGTTAATTGATTTTTACCTACATTAAAATCTGGTTATTTAGTTTGGAATAAGCTAAATGAAATTAAAATATTGATAATTTTTTTCCAAATTATGTTTGTTCCAATATAATATAAAAAATCAATTATTTAATTAATGTTTTAATATCTTGTAATTTCATATTTTGGATAATCTACTATTATTTATTGATGTTTAATAATGTGGAACAAATTACTTGTCTGAATCCCAGGTGTAAATACTATTATCATCTTCTCATATTTGATTCTCTAAAAGTGAATGTGCTCAAAGACATTTATAGATAAGGACTTCTAATATTAATTCTTGAGCCCGCACTACTTAAATTAAATATTATAGTCTGTAGAGTGAGAAAATTTTCTTGATTAACTTAGGTATTTCAACAAATAGATAAGCATTAAAGAGAAAATAAAAAGAAAATATTAAGTTTTAATGATACTTTCCTAAAAAATACCTATATTTTATAGTAAGTACTTAAAAACGACTTTTTTTACTATTGTATTTTCTATAAGCATATCTGATTGCTATGTAAATACACTTATTTAAAATGTTAATTGTGGTTTTAATTTATGCATGCATACATACATATTACATTATCTAAATGAAATATATTTTTAAAAGATAATCTTTTTCTCTTCTGTAATTTTTTTTATATCTCTTCTCTAATCAAACTCTGTTCATTAAAATCACGATGCTTTCCCGCAAAGAGATCCTTTATGATTTCTCATCAGCTGGATCTATTCAATCTCATTGTCCCTTGTTCATCTTTACTCAGGTATAAATTAATGTTACGTCCGTATTGTATATCAAACTTGATAATCATTTCTTAGAAAGATCTTTATAGAAAATTTAATAAACCACAAATTACATTATACTATAATCACAGCTGAAATAATAAGGTTAATAATAATTTTAAATTTTAGAATTAATTGTATCCATCTTTCTCTGAGGCTCTACGAAACTCAAAAATTTTTGGCCGCAGCAACCACATTTCTCGAAATGTCTCTATCATGAGCAGTGCCGAATAAGGAATTTTCGGGCCCTAGGCAAGGACAGAATTCCGGGCCCCCACCCATAAAATAACATAAAATCTATTATTTATTTTATTTTTGATTTAAAAAAATTATTATTGAAGAGTACTTTTTTAAATAATATAGAAGGGGTGGGCACACTTGGTGATACTTAGAGCCTGAAAAATCGTGATCGCAAAAATCATTTTACTTTTTTTTAAAACCATGTTGAAAATTTTTTAAAAAAGTCGAATCGCAAAATTGAAAAAATTCACGATTTTTTGAACCGTTTTACGGCCCCCTGAAATTACAGGCCCTAGGCAGTTGCCTATTCTGCTTAGGCCTAAATCCGCCCTGATCCTGAGCTACACCCATCCAACTCCTATTTTCTCCCATCATTCTTACCTTCCTTCATTGTTCATCCAAAAGGGCGTTTCTCCAGTCTTTCCTCTCCCATTCTAGTCACGTGTCCTGATCATCCCAACCTTCTCACTTATGATCCTGACTATGTTTGGAGATGCATAGAGGTCATGCAATTTCTCGTTATGCAGTCTCCGCCATTCCTTGGTGACCTCATCTTTCTTTGGCTCATAAATACTGCTAAGAATCCTATACTCAAATACTCTAAATCAGGGCTTCGAACCGGAACTGAACCGAAAACCGAAAACCGAAAAAACCGGTATTTTTGTCGGAACGAAAACCGGAGCTGAACCGAAAAAAATAATATCGGTTTATTTCAGTTCAGTACGTGTTCAATCCAGAGTTGCCACAAGAGGTGTTTTGGCAACACCCAAGCCCGAATTTTTTTCAATTAGTTATGCCTCGCACTGCATGGTGTCGCTAAAAACTTTGTTTCAAAAATTAGTGTCCTAGTCATACTCTCCCTTCGGTTGTGTTGGCAGCGTCTCGTAGTCGCAATACAGAATTTAATGTTTTCATCGTTTGTTTAATACTGATATTTTGATTTAATGATAGTATTAATTTTTTAAATTATTTATTCCATTTGTTACAGGGTTATGTATTGATATAAAGAAAATGATTCATAAATATAAATAAAATTATTAAATAAATTTAAACAAATATTGAATACCTTTGACCAAGTACGAAGATTAGACAGTAAAAAACTTATTTTAGAATTTTGGGAGGAAAATCAAAATACATATCCTCATTTTAACAAAATTGCAATGGTGGTTTTAGGAGATACTGCAACACAAGTTAGTGTTGAAAGAGCTTTCTCTGGTTTAAAGTTTATTTTACGAGAGAATAGAAATAGTTTAAATACAAATATATTGGAAGATATTTTAATAATTAGAGGTAATTTTCATCTTTTATAATTATAGTTATAATTGTAAGTAAATATATCCAAGAATCATGTATACTTTAACATTAAATATACGAATTTGTTTCGTTTGTTGAGTGTTTGAAAGTAGAAGGATGTAAAAAAATATTCACTTATTTGTTCCGTTTAATAAATTATATTAACATCTTATATTATATACTTCTAATTATTATACCTTTAATTAATTATTATTATTTATATTATATTGTATCAATTCATGTAGTATGATTTAGGGTGGTAGCAAGAAATATTTTTATATATTTATGGCAGACTCGGCATACCCCGACCTAAATTTCTAATACAAATAAAAGGTCTTTAAAATTAATTAATCGGAGCTGAACCGAAAACCGAAAACCGAAAAAAACCGTT
This sequence comes from Labia minor, assembly GCA_963082975.1. Taxonomy (NCBI): domain Eukaryota; kingdom Metazoa; phylum Arthropoda; class Insecta; order Dermaptera; family Spongiphoridae; genus Labia; species Labia minor. The sequence goes on from OY720344.1 coordinate 51,926,277, forward strand.
ATTTTTGCCGGAACGAAAACCGGAACCGAACTGATATTTTTTTTTTATTGAACCGGAACGAAAACCGAAACGAAAAAAATAAAGGTTCGAAGCCCTGCTCTAAATCTAGTCTCGTCCCATGCCTCACGCCCATAAATACAACCGGCAAAATAATTGTTTTACAAATTATTTTTTTGATCCTATGATAATAATTTTGACGAGATAAGCACTTTTTACTGCATGATAAGAGGTGCTATTCGATTGCAACCTCGATTTAAATTCTTCTCGAATATTATTATTCTCCGAGTATTTAAATTCTTCTACATTTTCAAATTCCTCTCTGCTACTCAATATTTTGTCTTAGCACTATTAATTTCAAGCCCGACCCCTTTTCCTGCCTCGATTAATTTTTCTACCGGATCTTTAATAGTATAATAATTGTATCTTTATGTTATATTTAAATCGTCCGTGAAAACTAATACTTGAAGAATTAATTGTATTATATTTCGTATTTATATGCTAATCTAACGAACTTGGTTCAAACATCACAAGTGGACCAAAATTTAAATTATTTTATATGATGGATTTTAAATAAATAGATTTTTAAACTGGATAATTTGGGCTTAGTCCATAGAACAAATACAAAAAAAATATTTGTATAATTGTATAACTTATACCTTGAGTTTAATTAATTAATTTTTTAAAAATATACTAATAATAATAAAATTTATTTTTATGTTGTTATAATTATTCCAAAAGAAGGAGGTTTTAATCATATAGCTCTTTGTTAAGTTTCATTATTCTCCATTGTATAATTTAATGGTAAAGTAGGGGGCGTGTTAAGCAATATATACAGGTATTATAAAAATAATTGAAATTAAACCTTCAAAAGAATATATTAATTAATTTAAAGTATACTACCTAATTTTGATTCAGTCCATGGTTGGAAAATATTTTAGATTATTTATTAGAATATAGGGTAGAAATTTTAACCTGTATAAAAATTAACAAAGAGAGAGAGATTGTTTAATTTTTCTTCACAATATATTCACAATAACCACAAACCAACCAAATCTAATCCCAAACGCAGCTTCCTATATTATGGGACATCGGCCTTGAATTGAGTTTTTGAATTAACGCACCAACAGATTCATTACTTAATAGAAATAGAAACTTTGAATTATTTTTTTTCAATTTTATTTAAAAAATAGAAATGTTTCTTTTTTTGAAAAGCAAGATATTTTTAAATAAGAATTTATACAATGTCTATAGGTATATCAGAAAACCTGTGCATATATTTAGCAATGAAAACAAAATTAAAATTAATTCTAGATTCTTTTTAAAAAATCATATATGTATGTTAAAAATTATAATAGTAATTGTTCGCACGTGGTGCAAACATTTTTCGTCAAATTTCAAACTTGGCACTCTCTCCTTTGGAGTTAAATATTTTTTATTTAAATAAAAATTATATATAATACATAATTAATCAGTATTTGATAACTTTTATGTAATTTTAATATTATAATTCGATATTATAGTCAATATAATAATTTATTGTTTTTTGCCACCACGAATTTCTCTTTGCTCAAGTTGCTCATATTATTTTCATAAGTTATTATATAATTATGTAAGTTTCCAAAAAAGCAAGGGGTTGGTATTTTTGAATAAAACCCCCACTCCTAATTTTTTATAATTCACCTCAGAGCCTGAAATCGTGTCTTCGTTCTCTTTCTTAATTCAACCTGCTTTGGGTTAACAATGGAATCTCCTTTAATACTTTGTATGGGAGTATAATAGTATAGCATTAATCACACACACAAGGCTTAGTTTCTTGGCTATAATTTTATATTTTATTTACTATAAAAAGGGCTTAATTATTTTTTAATATTATATTGCTTTTCCATTTAATACACAAATACCATTCTAACATTATAGATTTTTTAATAATTAAATTGTTACTGCGTTTTATTGTTTTTTACCACCACGAATTTCTCTTTGCTCAAGTTGCTCATATTCTTTTCACATAAGTTATTATTATAATTAATTCTTCATATCTTTTTCATATTGTTATATTGTTTTATTTTTTATTAAATTGTTTGTTTTGTTATATTAAAACCAATATCAATTGTTTTATGAATTTAATTCTTTACAATTTACATTTGGATAAATTATTATTATATCAAACTTAAAAATTTTTATTTCATAAACTAGAAGAGACCGAGAAATAGTGCACAAGGAAAGTTTTTTTTTGGAATTAAAAAAAGGAATCCACTGGCAAAGTTTCATCCAAATTCCTGTTCCCAGCTTCCCGTTTTGTAAACAATTACCAAAAAATAAAAATGAAAGAGATATGTGATTTTATGCAAATTTGTAAATAATTTAAAAATTATGCAAATAAAACATTATTATTACAATTAAGTAAAAATAATATTATGATTTGAATTTAGTCTTTTTTATTTATTCACATATAACTATAGTCATAAAAGTTATGGGGATTTTGAATATTACAAATTTATCATTCATTGTTATGGCACTTGTCAATTCCATAGAGCGTACACACATATCGGAATAATATATACACACATATATATATATATATATATATTCTATATATAACTGTCTAAGTGAAATAAAATTTGAATAAGAATTGAAAATTATTTCAAGTTCAGAAATTGAATAAAAACAATATAAAATAAATAAATAAATAACATCGAGTTGAGAATAAATTACTGAAGACTATGAGAAAGAGTGAGATGAAAAGAGAACTAATTAAAAATCCATCAGACTTGAATATTTCATCTATTATTTCTATGATATTCATCAAATTCTGAAAAGAATGTTAATTATTTTGAAAGAAAAGTTAATTTCGTTCAACAAAAGAGCTTAACTATATATATATATATATATATAATAGAAAAATATTTTCTCTCTCTTTCTCTCTCTATTCTCTCAATATAAATTAATTCCCTGTTGATATTAACTTGAAAGTGAAAGGGATTTTAATTAACCTGTTAACATCATTGATAGGCTTATAGATTGATTTATTTAATATTTCAATTAATATACAGACATGTATATAGTATATATATCTTTCTAAAAAATAAAATTACATTTATTTTTTGAATTGTTTTATCAATCATGTATAATTAAATTAATAATCAAATTCATCCATCGAGTGTTCCTCTGGAAAAGGTTGATTAATTGAGATTCTGATATTTAATTTTTCAGTCATAAGTAATTAATTAATTAACCATTGACAAATTAATAATCTTGTATTAATAAAATGTATTTTTCTTTTTTGAAATTTGTAAACAATAATAAAATAATTTTATTTGTTTTTAACGTGAAAAAACATATTTTTTTTTTTTTTTTTTTTTGGAATCAGAATTTTTATATAAAAAATGCCTGCCAATGAGAAAGAACGAGGACCAGCTACTTGGTATCCACCCCACACACAAATGGGATTTTTCGAAGATGTTATAAAAATTGTACTACCGAAAGATTATTATGTAAGTTATTGACATTAAACTATAATTATTAATCCCCTAATTTGACACATTAATTGATTTTTATACTATGATTTTATGTATGAATATGTAGAAAATGAATTGAAAATTTTAGCGTTAATACAAAATTTATGGATTTGTGAATAAAATTTTTTTTTTTGTGAAATAGATTGTGGTTATATATGCATTAGCAGTGGATTTAAAACACTAAGTGAATTTATATCTTATTAATTGTAAATTTATTAGCATTGGTATCTTGATATTTTAAAAATAACTGTTTAACAATTTGGTTAAATTATGTAATATTGAATTAAGAATTTTCTATTATAATATTATGTATAATCATTATTTCAACTTTAAAGAGCTTAAATCCAATTAAATTCTTTATCAGTTTTATAAGAGCCAATTTTTCAAGTCTTATTAATTGATATATATTATTATTGTTGCTATCCTTAACATCTTGAAGCCGGTCATCACAAGGAACCGAAACGTCATGATTGGTGGTGGGGGGAAAATAAGTTTAATATTTCTAAACCTTGTATTCTTTAAGCTGACTGTCTTCTAACAATTAATCCGATAACATTTAAATGACTAATTTTTTTGATTAAATTTAGTAATATTCTATTATTTTATATTATTATAATTCAGAAGAAAAAAAGTAGAGATTAAATTATATAAACCATAAATTGTTTTACTATATAAATTAAATGAATAAATTATATTTCTCTTGCTCTTTGAATTTAGGATGCAGAGCCAAAATACGAATATGATCATCTTAATTATTTCAATCGAAAAGGTCAATGGGAAGAGTTATCCATCTACGATAGAACATTTCAACTTCAACCTGGCTTTGATATAAAAACTAAACGCTGTGATAGACGAAATTTAAAACCAATATGGGAGAATATTTACCAACAGGCAATAACTTTATATTTTTCAAAAATATATTTTATTTTATTTGAGTTGTCACACTGGTGTGGAAGACTGAATTAGTCATAGGCACTGCACTGTTTTGAATAATTTGAATTTATAACCTTCTCTTAACTGTCTTTCCACTTTTTCCAGTTTAAAAAAAAAAATCTTAAAGAAAGTTTTGTGAGAAGTTTCAGATGTAAATTTTGATTGTTTTGTTCGTTTCGTTGATGGTTGTTTGTCATAATAAATAATCAAAAATAAATAAATAAATAAATAGTGATTAAATAGTTTTGAGTTCTTTCCGATAGAGCGGGCATATCAATTAAAAAAATCACTACAAATGTGATCCATAAATACATAAATCGGTATCAAAAATATTTTTCATTTAAAAAATATTTTCCTTTGTTTAAATTTTATTGGAAAGGTTACATTTTTTATTGAAACACTCCATTATAAATTATCTAAAGATTAATGTTGTATTAAATTTTGACTCTCTGGACGTTAAATAAAATTCATCAATATATTGTTTCAATAATTTGTTAATATTTCGTTTAAATATTTCATCAAATAGTTAATATTTTATTGTAATTAGAAAATGGTATAAATTATTGCTTGTAATAGTGGGTTGTACAGAATTAGAAGGATTAAATAAAAAGTTTTTTAGAACAAAATATAATTAGTCAAATCTATTTATGAAATTAATAAATAAAAATGTTTTATTATCGAAAAATTATTGTTTGGTTAAACATCACTAAAAATTGATCTTAACTAGAACAAAGATCAAGTAGAAAAATGTTTTGGATTATATTATAATTATTATTAAAACATAAAAAAATATAGAAATAAATGTAAATATAATTGCAGGAAAAACATAAAATAATTCCAGTGACAACGAGTAAGGCTTACGGTAATATAAATTTAAAACCACTTGATATAAACTCCAAAGAGTATAACAAACGAACAGTCACATCGGAATTTAAAAGACGCAATGGATTAAATATTCCTCCTGATATTGAAAATTCTAAACAAGTTTTATAAAAAAAAAATGCAAAAATGAAATGGAATAAAAAATTTTTACAAAAAAAAAAAAGAAATTCATTTCATTAATTATTGAGTTAAAATTGATTACATTTAAAAGTATTAATAATAATATATTAATATTGTTAAATGCGGAGGAACGTTTGCGATGGGCCACCCATCCATTTCTAGGATCAAAGAGAATGGTAATTAATTACACTTAAAATTTATTAACTTCAAATATGAAGTGAAACTAATTATTAGCAAGCTACATTAGTAGTGATTATTGAATACAAAATTAACAAATAATTTTCCATAATAATACGCTAAAGTCATTAGTTTCATATAATTAATTTACGAAGAATTATGTATTACTACAGATATATTAATATGTTAATTAATAATAATTAATATGACTAAATAATACCTACTTATTAAATAAAATGTTGACAAAATACGAAATTGCATATAACAATTTATTTTTAAATAATTAATAATAATAATTATTTAAGGGGGTTATTATAGAATTATAATTATTTAGTTAGAATCTTATTAATTTATAAAATACTCATAAATGTATTTATTAAAGCTTTTGTGGTTATTTTGATAATTATTAAGAGAATTTTTATTAAAAGACCACATTATTTGTATAAAATTATTTATTAAATTAAAATAATTGTACAACGTTTCAACTGCTTATTCTGCAGTCGTTTTCAAGTAACCGTACGCTTGCTCCGATTCAAGCGGACTGATGCATGTCGGGACACGTCACCTCTTATATAGGCAGTGATATTGGCGCCAATTTTTTTTCAAATTAAATTAAATATAATTAATCTAATGTGTATTTGTGTATATATCTTGATTATGGAAATAATTTAGTATCTTCATTTTAGAGACATAATGCACTATCATACTTCTTGATTGTAAACGCTTGCTTTGACAATTGCTGCTGACTTCATGTTGAGATTAAGAATTGGCGGTAAAAATTGGAGCCAAAAATTGGCGCCAATATCACTGCCTATATAAGAGGTGACGTGTCCCGACATGCATCAGTCCGCTTGAATCGGAGCAAGCGTACGGTTACTTGAAAACGACTGCAGAATAAGCAGTTGAAACGTTGTACAATTATTTTAATTTAATAAATAATTTTATACAAATAATGTGGTCTTTTAATAAAAATTCTCTTAATAATTATAAAATACTATTAGTGACAAATTATCTATTATAAATAAGTACTATAATGGTCTCACTGTCAAAATCTAAGAATTTCAATAATAAATAAATAATTATTAATTATTGCAATTGATATTTTTATTGAAATATTTGAAACTAAATTATTAGAAAGAAATAGGATAAAATGATATCAACAAGATTCGATTTATTTTAATTGCATTAAATTAAAACCAAAAACTAATAATAATTTTGTTTTAATTAAATTATGACTGAATATTTTTTTTAACTTATTCGCTAAGCACAATTTAAACTCAGTTTGTTTGTTTAAAACAACTTTATTAAATCTGAAAACCTGCTTTTTAATATAAATTATTAAAAACTATTTTTATATTATATATAGATCAATGTTATTTTTATAAAATTTAAATATTTAACTAATTATCTATAGAGGTTAAATTTGATAATAAATAAATTTCATGGAATATTTGTAAATAACTAAAAATAATATAAATCTGTACTTCATTACTTTAATACAAATACATAGTTTCACAGAGTTGGTTTATATATTTTTATATATTTATATGTCTAAGGGACGTAATATAAAGTCACTTTATTTCTTTCTAAAAATAATAAACTTAAAATAAATATTATTTTAGAATAAAATAAGTTGACCTGTGGCCAAGTCCGAACCGACCGACGGTTTGAAGTAAATTAATTTCCAGCTACAGAAACAATTTCAAATAATTTCAATATATCTATTAATGTAATAAAAAACAGATATGAATATAACATAAACATTTTTAATTTTATTTTATTTATAATATATATGCAAGACCAGGCTGTGACGTCATGAATGGCTGGATGACGTCATATAATTTTAAATCAAGAAAAAACTAATAAATATGATTTTCCCGAGGATAAAACCAATACAAAGTGCATGATTCGTGGTGATATGTAAAAAATCTCCTCATGTGAAATTTGGTGTGAAAATAACCCTTCCCTTCCTATCGTCGATCGCTACCACTTCCGGTTTCCGGATTTGCACCAAAAGTTGATCAATTCATCCCACTGATGCATTAAGTAAATATACCAAATTTCATCAGAATCCGTTGAGTCGTTCAGGCTGTACACATCTATACGGACGGACGGACAGACATCATGCTAAAAATACTTTTTTCTGTTAAGAAAATGCATGATTCGTGGAGATATGTAAAAATCTCCACATGTGAAATTTGGTGTGAAAACAATACCTCCCTTACTATCGTCGGTTGGTAAAAAATCTGGAGTGTCTCCACTCGACTATCTCGCAAATTTGAATTGGATTAATTAACATATATGGTATTTAAATTAAATAAATTTATTTATAAATTATAAATTATAATTAATAAATAACATTTATTAACCCAGAGCGTTTGGCTCTTTGTTGATGGGACTACGTCACGTGTTGGCGCGTGATTTGCACTGTTAAAAAATTAATTCTGGTACGTTCAGCGATTCAATCAAGCTGAAATTCTATATATAGCTGTTTTATACAATTTTTTGGGGGAGGTGTTTACGCAAGTATACATGGCTGAGCTACAGGCTACCCCCCAGGGTTGCAGGTGACGGATAACGAAGGTTAGTTGCGAAATAAGAGGGTCTTCCCCACGAATAAGCAGTCCCTGACCGAGTAGCGGTAACTTGTTAGGGTGTGGGGCTTCTCGGGATGGAAATACCACAAAGCTGGCAAGAAGTTGTGACATGGCGAGTCATGCCTCCATCAAATAAGCGTTCCAGATGTTGGGCAGCAGCAACATCTACTGGTGGGTGATGCAGAAGAAGATTGACTTCGGAATGGCTCATCATCGGATACCTTCAGGCGGGCTCGTAACGAGTGGATCGGTTGAAAGGCAACGGTAAACCAACGCACTATTACTTCCCCAGAAAAAAAAAAAAATAGTGATTGCTAATACTTTCTTCAAGCTGCCTGAGAGACGTTTATATACATGGAGATCGCCGTCAGATCAACCAGGACATATAGTCAGAAATAAAATTTACTTCATTACAATCATTAAAAGATTTCGCAATTTTGTGACTTCCTGCAAAACCTATCCGGGAGCAGATGTAGCATCTGATCACAACCTCCTTCTAGCAGATGTGATATTTCGTCCTAAAAAGATCCGTAGAGGCAAGAAAAAGCAGGAAATCGACAACCGTAAACTGAAAAACCAACAGACTAAAGATGAGGCTTCCATACTTCTGATGTCAAAGCAAGAAAACATCTCCTTTACAAATTTAAATACAGAAGAGTCCTGGGAGAGAGTCAAGCTGGAGGCGGTTGCGGTGGGGAAGGAAAAATTGATAAGTGATGAGGTTGTTACTAAAAAATCCTGGAAAAAATGAAACATCGAAGACGTTTCAAAAATAAAGATTATTCCAAATATAAACAAATACAGCAAGAGATAAGGCGAGACATCCGAGTAGTAGTAGAACTAAAACTTGCAGAGGACTGTAAAGAAATTGAGGAAATGCAAGAAAGCCATGACTTTTTTGGCGTTTATAAGAAGATCAGATGGACTATTGGAACTCACAGACCCAATATAAATTCTGGACCATCTATCACAGTATCAGAAGTAAAACAAGCTCTCGGCAGAATGAAGGATGGCAAGGCTGTAGGACCAGATGAAGTCCATATAGAAATTTTAAAATTGATGGATGAAAATGGCCTTAACATAATTTTTAACAACATCTATAACACTGGAAATATACCAATGGATTGACTTAAACCTACTTTCATCACAATTCCAAAAAGATCAAACTCCAAGAAATGTTAAGATTATTTAAGGATGCGGCTAGTAAGATGCTAAGTGTTTCCGGTTCTTCTATATGGGATGGAGGCCTGGACTCTTTCAGAATCGACAAGTAGCAGAATAGAAGCATTTGAAATGTGGATATACCGACGAATCCTGAAAATAAGCTGGATCGATAGAGTTTTTGAAGAGGAAGAAGAGGTTTTGAGAAGAATGAACAAAAAAAAAAGAAATAATAAATAACATCAAAATTAGAAAATTGGCATACTTAGGTCATTATTATATACGTAACTCTAAATACCAATTTCTTCAGCTTATTATTTAGGGGAAAATAGCCGGGAAACGGGGACCTGGAACAAGAATTTCGTGGTTGAAGAACCTACGGCAATGATTCGGGAAGACTTCCTTAGAGTTGTTTCGCGCCGCCGTCAATAAAACAATAATAGCCAAGATGATCGCCAACATTCGCTGAGCGGATAGACACCAGAAGAAGAAGATACAATTTTTAATCATGTGAAAAACTATCAAACATATTTCTTTATTTTTTACGGTCAGTTTAGAGGAAAATCTCTGGCGAGATAGTAAAAAATCATAACAAATATATTTTATTTTAGTGAAATATTTATAAATAAAATAAAATTAGTTTTTGAAAATTCAAGTATATTATTGTAATGTCGTGACAAAAGTTACATATTGCTTGGAAATGAGTTTTGGCCCACCTGAGACGGGTTTTATTACATTTACAATAAATTGTTTTTGGAGGTTTCGCTTATTTTTATTATTAAATTATTGATTTATTTTATTTATTAATTCATATTTTAAACTTTATATGAAATTTGAACTTCCGTCGTTAACAACTTGAGTACTATTGAAAATTTAAAACTAATAATTTCAAACTTTTTCAAAATGACAGAAATCACTAAATATAAATCTTAATTTGTTTTTTTAGCTAATATAAATTTTTCAAACTAATTATATATATAAAATAAAAAGTAAAGGTTATGATTTATTTATTTATTTATTCACTGATTGATTATTTATATATTTATTCTTTTTATTTATGACATTTTTCTTTATTATTTCTTATTATTTAAAAAAGTGATTCACAAACTGTGGGCGCCTTCAGGGAGGTATGAGCAGTCTTGAGGGGGGGGGGAGGCGTGAATATCCAAGAAAAAATATTATTTATAAATAAGTTGACCTGTGGCCAGGTCCGAACCGACCGACGGTTTGAAGTAAATTAATTTCCAGCTACAGAAACAATTTCAAATAATTTTAATATATCTATTAATGTAATAAAAAACAGATATGGATAGAACATAAATATTTTTAATTTTATTTTATTTATAATATATAGCTGTAGTAGCCGGCGTTACCCGAGGCTGTGACGTCATGAAGGGCTGGGTGACGTCATATAATTTTAAATTAAGAAAAACATAATGAAGATGATTTTTCCCGAGGATAAAACCAATACATTCGTGGTGATATGTAAAAAAATCTCCTTATGTGAAATTTGGTGCGAAAATAACCCTTCCCTTCTTATCGTCGATCGCTAATACTACCACTTCCGGTTTCCGGATTTGTACCAAAAGTTGATCAATTCATCCCACTGATGTATTAAGTAAATATACCAAATTTCATCAAAATCGGTTGAGCCGTTCAGGCTGTACACATTTATACGGACAGACGGAAGGACGGACGGACGCACGGACAGACATCATGCTAAAAATACTTTTTTCTGTTAAGAAAATGCATGATTCGTGGTGATATATAAAAAATCTCCTCATGTGAAATTTGGTGTGAAAATAACCCTTCCCTTCCAATCGTCGATCGCTAATACTACCACTTCCGGTTTCCGGATTTGCACCAAAAGTTGATCAATTCATCCCACTGATGCAGTAAGTAAATATACCAAATTTCATCAAAATCGGTTGAGCCGTTCAGGCTGTACACATCTATACGGACGGACGGACCGACGGACGGACGGACCACTTCCGGTTTCCGGATTTGCACCAAAAGTTGATCAATTCATCCCACTGATGCATTAAGTAAATATACCAAATTTCATCAAAATCGGTTGAGCCGTTCAGGCTGTACACATCTATACGGACGGACAGACATCATGCTAAAAATATTTTTTTCTGATAAGAAAATGCATGATTCGTGGAGATATGTAAAAATCTCCACATGTGAAATTTGGTGTGAAAACAATACCTCCCTTACTATCGTCGGTCGGTAAAAATTCATTAACTGACTGAAAGGAAAGAATAGATACTCATAGAAAACTGTTGTTTTGGCAATAATTTAAAAACAGAAACCAAATTAATCAATATAATTTATTATCGTTGTATACATTTTATGTAAACGGGTGACGCAATGAAAATTATGATTGAAAACTGGACCGCGAATATTGAAAGGTAGATAAACGATGATTTAAAGGACATCTATTTCTAAAATAAATAATAAACCAATTTTATATTTAAAGATTTTAAAAAAAATATTGAAACAGCTGTTAAGTAATAATCAATTTTATGAATATAAATATTAGTCAAATAGTACATTATAACACTGAATAATTTTTTTTTATAATCTAAAAAGATTATTCCGATGATGGAATTGAATTTTCATTGGTTTGTAAAATAAGACCCGAAATTGCGCATTGGATTGGATTGTTTTGATCCAAAAAGTACGTGGCAAAGGTGAGGGGATTAGTTATGTAAAAGACTGGTGCTGGTTGTTGGGGGGCAAAGGCAGGGGAGTGGGAGTGTCGAGCCATTCCCAATGTGTGGAATTCTCTTTATTGAACATTGGATTTAAACTTTTATAGATAAATGGTTACATCGAGTTCAACTGGGTTGCTCCGTTTTCTCACCCTACATTGCACTCTCTCGATTTTCCTTACCATGCGATGTTTTTGTCCCTTATTTAATGAAACTCTGATTTTATTCAAAAAAAAAAAAACGTAGTAAAAAAATATTAGCTAAAATGTTTTATAATTAGCATCAAAAAAACAAAATGATTTTTATTCACCAAATTAAATATTAAAATAAAATCTATCGCTATTAATGAAAAATTAACTAGTGATTTTTTTAGCTGTTTTTAGCTTTGTTTTTAATCATAACTCTGATCAGATCTTTTTTATTATCTAATGCATAGGTTCCCAAATTTTTTGTGTCGTAGACCCCCTGCCATGTTTTTCGGTTTTGGGTAGACCCCCTAAATTGATTTTGATTTTTTATAAAAAAATTTTGCCCTTTTTTTTTAAAGAGACATATTGAAAAAAAATCAAAAAATGTTTTAAAAGCCATGTTGGAAAACAAATTACCTTTTTTTAGAGCCGGGAAAATACGTAGATGCCCATAGACCCCCAAATTTGTTATTCGCTGTCGTGGACCGCCTGGTGAGGTTGAAATAGACCCCAGGGGTTTATATAGATCACTTGGAAAAATATGATCTAGTGGAATCGGTAATAACATTCTTTTATAGTAAGATGGAATATTTAAGTACTTCTTATATATTATTTATTATATTGTTTAATTTAGCATTATTTGAATATTTATAATTTCTATTTTTTTTATTTTAAAGTGAAGCTAAAATTATAAAAATAAGATTGCTTCTGTGTCGAGCCTTTTTTTTATAGCTCGTATTTTTATCAATAATATTTGTTTCATTATTTACTTTGTACCTATAGTATTTCATTACCTGTTTCACCGAGCCGCCGCTCGGTACTTGAAAAAATTATCTCTTATGAACTGATTTAAAAAATTATCCCTTATGAACTAAGATTATTATTTAAAATAAATAAACAATTTCAAATAATAATAATAATAAGTACATAAATTTTAAAAAAATAGTCATAAAACATACAGCCCTTAAACGTAATGATTAATGCACTGAAAGACAGAAAAGTATGGCCTGTGAAAATAACATAATATATATTTTGTAATTTAAAGTAATTCATTCAAATGATTTCATTGAAAAATTAAATATAACATTTTATTAATTTTTATAGATTAGTAAAATAACTATTGTTTGTTTTGTTTTATTATTTTGTTAAAAAACATTAATTGATTGTATTAAATTACTATTAATTTTATTTGCACGTGAGCAACCTAACCAAAAAACTAATTTATACTTCATTTGAAAAAAAACTTATTCTAATTCTATTTTATTTAAAACTTAAACATAAATAATTTTACATAATTTTTATATTATTCTGTATTTAAAAAATAAATAAATATATAAATCAACTTGAAAACCTGTATAAAATCCCTCGAAAATATAAATTTCCAAAATTGAATGATTCAATAATGTTTAATTGTTATTGTTATTTTTGATATATATATAATAAATGCTGCTAGGTATATACGTATATTATATGGAAAATAATTATCTAAATAAACAACATTTCAGCAATTATTTTCAGAGCAATTATTGAGTGTTGAACGATGAAGTGACATTTAATTAAACTGTATAATTAGAAATTGCGGTCTCAACACGATAATCATCAAACTGACAAATAAATCCACGAACTTAATACTTTATTAGTTATTATTTGTCTGTGTTATAATATTTAAGATTTGAAATTTTTTATAAAAATCTCAAATCTTTTTCTATTATATATTTATTTTTTTTTAAGTCGAATTCAATATTTCTGTTCACTAATTTTTTGTAGACTTTAGAAAAGCATATGACTCAATAGACCGGGAAAAACTTTTTCAAATTTTGATCTTAATGGGAAAACCCAAAAAACTAGTACGTTTGATTCAAATTTGTTTTGAAGGTAGTAAAGGAAGAGTAAGATTCGGGAATATAATTACAGAGGATAATAATATTCGAGAAGAATTTAAATCGAACGATCGAATAGCACCTGTTATCATGAAGTAAAGGTGCTTATCTCGTCAAAATTATTATCAAAGGGGATAAAAATTAAAATATATAAAACAATTATTTTTCCGGTTGTATTGTATGGGTATGAGGCATGGTCTATGACCTTAGGAGACGAGAGTACATTTAGAGTATTTGAGAATAGGATTCTTCGCAGTATTTATGGGTCAAAGAAAGATGAGGACACCGGAGAATGGCGGAGACTGCATAAAGAGGAATTGCATGACCTCTATGCATCTCCAGATATAGTCAGAATTATAAAATCCAGAAGGCTGCGATGGGCAGGGTACGTGGCTAGAATGAAAGAGAAAAGAATAGCGAAAAATATATTGGTGGGGAGACCGAGTGGGAAACGTCCGCTTGGAAGACCAAGCGGTGGGTGGATAATGTGTGAAGAGACGTGAGAGAGATGGGAGAGGGTAGGGATTGGAGGGTTATGGCTCAGAATATGGATACTTGGAGAAGTGTGGTTGCTGCGGCCAAGAACTTTTGAGTTCCGTAGAACCACAGAGATAGATAGATTTTTTTTAAGTCTGTACATATACATATATAATATATAATTAAAATGAACAATTTTAAGTATTTTTATATTAATTTTGATTTACACCTTAAAATATATTGAAACATATCTAAAATTGTTATATTCAATATCAAATATATCAAATTATAACAGTGAAAAAATTCACTTTGAAAACACAGATATTGTATATTTATAAAAAAAGAAAATAGAAACAAATTTATGTTCATATTCTGATTTTTTGATTATCAAACTTTCAAAACTAATTTTAATAAAATGAATCTTTTATTTATTGTTATTATTAACATTTTTTTAGTTTCCATTTAATTATTTTTTTTTTTTTGATGAATAGAAAATGTTTTAAATTTCAATCAAAAAGGCGAAATTATTTATTTTTGTATCCTAATATTAAAAAACTCTCATTTAAATTTTAATAAAAAAAACTTATTTCCTCTTCTTAATATCTATTATGCATAAACATTACTTTCATCAAATGTGCTCTAGTCTGAATTTTTAAAAAACAAATAATTATATATATATATATAAATAGATAGATATGTAGTATTGCTTATTTGGATTAATATCAAGAGCATTTGCAAATTGTAACAAAAATTTGAAATTTATAGAAAAATCCTAAAGAATTTTAAAGAACTTTATATTTTAATAAAAATATTAGTATTTGTTATATACACGATTTATTAAAAAGATTATCAAATAATAATACAATTTTAAATTATTTTGAATTCTAATTGTCATAAGAACGATAGAGGAGGCAAAATGACAGTTGCCCCGGTCGACACTTTGAAAGGGAATAAAGATTTCAGAAAAAAATTATAAAAATTAAAATTATAGTTTAGGAGAGTATCTTTAAGGCAATATAATACGGATAATGCTATATGGACGTAATTAACCATTTTTTTTAAAGTTTCATATTAAGGTAGTTTGTGACCCAAATAACTTAAGCTTGACCCTATATTTTTTTATATTTATTCGAAAGATTATAATTAAATACACCTATAGAAAAAAAATCAGATATTTTTTACCGCACCGTTTAAGAGATATAATTATATAAGTTATGCAAAAATACATGAGCTCTTATGGGTGTCCTTGTTCAACAACTCGGAATTTGCCGGTTTTTAAGAAATTGACAAACTTGACCCTTTCTAATAGAAAAAACGGTATCTCAAACATATACTGTAAAAACTTTAAAAGGATTTACAACATAGTTTTAATATAATTAATATTTTAATATTAACATGTGTTCTTCTATCTTTTTATTTGACTAGGGGAAAAATTGCGGCTCCAGTAAGCACGCTAAGTTCAAATAATAACTAAAAAATTTTAATATACTTATAAATGGTACCTGACAATTAAAGGATATTAAACATTAATAAATATAAAAAATATTTGTTATACTTTTTGGTTCAATTATAGTTTATTATAGTTCAAATTCCAACCTAAAAATCATTTAAAGTTGATAACATCTAGAGCTGAGTACTACTCAATTAATATATTATTTATTATATTATTATAATTATTTAATTATAACTCGTATTAAATTGTATCAAATAAATTCTTATGTGAATTTCCATTAATTATTATAGTATCCTTTGGATAATTATTTGTAAAAAATAAGTTGACCTGTGGCCAGGTCCGAACCGACCGACGGTTTGAAATAAATTAATCCAAGCTACAGAAACAATTTCAAATAATTTTAATATATCTATTAATGTAATAAAAAACAGATATAAATATAACATAAATATTTTTAATTTTATTTTATTTATAATATATATGTAAGACCAGGCTGTGACGTCATGAATGGTTGGATGACGTCATATAATTTTAAATCAAGAAAAAACTAATATAGGTGATTTTTCTCGAGGATAAAACCAATACAAAGAGCATGATTCGTGGTGATATATAAAAAAATCTCCTCATGTGAAATTTGGTGTGAAAATAACCCTTCCCTTCCTATCGTCGATCGCTAATACTACCACTTCCGGTTTCCGGATTTGCACCAAAAGTTGATCAATTCCCACTGATGCATTAAGTAAATATACCAAATTTCATCAAAATCGGTTGAGCCGTTCAGGCTGTACACATCTATACGGACAGACGGACGGACGGACGGACGGACAGACATCATGCTAAAAATACTTTTTTCTGTTAAGAAAATGCTTGATTCGTGGAGATATGTAAAAATCTCCACATGTGAAATTTGGTGTGAAAACAATACCTCCCTTACTATCGTCGGTCGGTAAAAATAAAGTAGAGATATCTAAAAATCTCCACAAGTGAAATTTGGTGAAAAAACAATATCTCCCTTACTATCGTCGGTCGGTAAAAAAGGAATTAAATAATATTAATAATTAAAAAGATTTAATAAATTAAATATTTATTATTTTCCATTACTGTACAAAATAAACTAATAAAAGCAAATATACTTTTCATATTGATTTTTCAAGCAACATCATTTCTCGAAAGAAAAATATTTTACCTAAACGAATTGTTCTGGTGAAACCCGTTCTCACTGCTCATGGAAATTTTCATAGTAAATTCCTATTCTATATTAGCAATTTTATTTGAATTTAATTAAAAAATAAACTATTAATATTATTAAAAGAATTTTTAATGCTTTCAATTAATATTGTTGATATTTTATATTCTCATATTCATATAAAATCCACTTAAAATTAAATAATTTAAATTTATAGATAACATCTTTAATTTAAATATTAAATTATTATAAAAGCATAGATATGGAAATGTTAAATAACATTTATATTATTTATTTTATTATATATAAATATATACACAGTACAGTCACATTAATGTGACCACCACGTACTTTCCACGTCAGAGTTAATAACCAATCACCACAGTATATATATATATATATATATATATAGTACATTACGGTTGAGCGTATATAAATATTAAATTAGCTGGAGTGTCTCCACTCGACTATCTCGCAATTTGAATTGGATTAAATAACATAATATATTATATTTAAATTAAATTTAATTAATTATAAATTATAAATAATAAATAATAAATATTAAACCAGCACATGTTTGGCTTTTTGTTGATGGCACCACGTCACGTGTTGGCGCGTGAGATTTGCAGTGTTAAAAAATTAATTCTGGTAATTTTAGCGAATCAATCAAGCTGAAATTCTATATATAGCAGTTTTATACAATTATTAATCATGTGAAAAATTATCAAACATATATCTTTATTTTTACGGTCACTTTAGAGGAAAAAAAATCAAAACGTTGTAGGTAATGACCCTCTTCCGGTTGAGCTACATTTCTCAAAAGTTGATAGAAAACTATGAATTTTGAATAATGTCCATGTACCAAATTTCATCATTCTAGCTCAAACCGTTTTTGCGTAATCTTGCCTACATACATACACACACACATACACACATACACACATACACACACACACACACACAGACATTTTTCTCAACCTTAGTGAAAATGATTCAGGAACCTTCATTTTAAATTTTTATTAAAATGCATGAATACTTATTCTTATTTAATATATTATGTTTAAGAAAATTGATGATAAATATGATCTTGTTCATTTATTTCATAATAAACACTAATTTGATTATGAAAAAATTAAATTAATAAAATTTAACATTAAATATTTTATTCTTTTTTTAAAATTTTAACAAACAGCTTAAATTATTGTAATATTTTGAATTCGATATTAGGGGCCATCTCATGTTTAACTTAATTATGAAATAATAATTAACTTTAAATAAGATCAATACATAACGTATGTCAATATTTAAAAGATAGGTGGATATTTTATAGGTAGAGACACCTAAGGTATATATTTTTTGCCCTTATTATAAAAATAGAGATACAATTTTTTAAAGGTCCTCCTTATGTATGTCTTTTGATGTTTTTTTTATTGACGATTTCCATATTTTCAAAATACTTATTAATTATCAGTTGAATTAATATATAGATTGTTAGTGTAAAGAGTTAATATATAATATAAGTATTAATTTGATTCATTCAAAGTCAATAGAATTTATAGACATTAAAAAATATAAATAAAGGTAAGAAAATAAAAAAATAAACAGTAAAACGAAACAAAATATGAAAGAATCAGGAAGGAAGTGTCGATAAAACAAGAAAAAAAAAGTATAAAAATCCAAAGTAAAAAAAAGGGGTAGATAAATTATCTTTTGTCTTTATTTATTTCCTCCTAAGTCAGCAAGCAATTCATCTCAGTATAAAAAATACAATTCTTTAGCCGGTTAACGTTAACCAATTACGTCAGGAGACTTGTCTTCATTAGCCTCTAATTCTTCACTTGGAGAACATAAACATAACTGCCCTTTTCGACAAAGTGATACAATTCCATTCAAAGGCTGCTTGCTGAAATTGAAAAATAAAAATAAGCCCTTGTAGAATCGTTTACTTACATCAGCCAACTCGTAATTTAGTCCTCCGAGGACACAAAAATAAGATCAACTTGTTTGAGGGGGATTTAGTGAGGTTGGGGTAAAGAAATGGAACCTGAAGTTAAATGAAATCGTTAGAAGTTGTTTTTTCAGTCTTATGAAAAGGCAAATGAGAAGGAAATAGAATTTTTTAAATGAGAAAATAGAAGCTAAACTATTATTAAGTCGATTATAATGATAAGAAAATAATAATAGAAAGGGAAATTTAATTTAGGGGTCATCGAGTTAAGAGTGTTAGTAAGGATAAAAAAAATGATCCAGAAGATTAACAACCAAATGGGAATTTAAAATTTATATAAATGGCTTTTACTAGATTTTTAAATTATTATTTTAAAAGGCTTAAATAAATGAAAAAAATTACTTTTGATGTTTGGAAATCCATAGGCAAGCCATACGTCCATGTGAATTAGTGTTTAAGCCCTCGAAATCTCAATTTATTATTTTAAAGGATGTATGAAATGAATATACATTTAAATTTTTCAATTCCAGTGTTTAATTTTGTATAATTCTGTAACTACTACCAACTACCAAAGTTAACCAAGTATTTCTCTAGCTTGGAAAAGACAAAAGATAAAATCTAAAACTTCAGATAAAAGTTGTTTATTTCTTGGCTCTTTGAATTAAAATAAAAAACTAAATCTAAGATTCAACACCACTGAAACGGATCCAGATCTAGAGATTTTTGATACCAATTTACTCTAACTGCTTTAGTCTTTCATTTAATAGATGGGGTATTTTATGGGAAATTATTTTTTTTATTTACAATTGCTCTTGTAAAATTGTTTCAGAGATTTCTTTGAAATCTTCAATGATGCGGAATCTCTTTAATTTTTTATTTAATTTTAATTTTTAAAAGTAATTTAAATCTAATAGCTATAACCATTCGTAGTGGCTACAAAATTACACGTATCGCACTGAAACTTTGTAATTCACTAAATATGGAGGTTAATTTTTAGTATAGAAATATGATCAGTTGCAAACTCTGTTCTAGTATAAACAATTTAAAAAATAACCCTCGTAATCAATTTTCGAGTTAAGAATAATCCTCTTTGGTTTATTATAAATATGAATTTGTTCCACAAATATGTATTCTCAATAATCTCATTTTATTTCTATAGATTTAATTTTTTGTGAATTATCTAATCATATATATAAATATATATGAAGATAATAATCGAAAATTATATGAAGTAAAAAAAAGACAAATTATGTATCTAAATTTCATTTTTTTAAAAATTTTTTTAATAAACAAATATTATGTAAGAGTATACATCGAAATATTGATATTAAACTCTTTCCTTTAATCAAAATCTTATTGGTCCTGAGTTATATTTTTTATATAAAAGTGTAGCGAGTTGTTTTTAATTAAAAAGCAATAAAAGCATGTTTGAGGGAAAATTGAAGTCAATTGTTCTATTATTATATAATATCAAAGTGACATCCAAGTGACGTTCTCATTAAATTCTCATTAAATCATGTAACTAAGGAGACCTTTGATCATGGATTCATTCAAGCCTGACTTATAACAAAGGAAATAAATAGACTTGGCAACTTATTATAAATCTTTTGGATATTTTTTGATTTTTTTACCAATCCGAAACTGAATTTCGTCCAGATAAATAACAGTATTTAAAATTAAATAAATTTTAGATTTATAAAAATACTTTATTGTATATACATATAAAGAAACTGAGGCTGATTTTATAGTAGATTTGTATCCATTGGTATCCTACTCTTATAAGTTGTCTATGTCCAATTCAAATTTTAGTAGACTCACCAATTTTTCTCGTTGATTTAAGGCATTTCGTAATGTTTTTTGAATGTTACTTAGTAGTTACACCTCGTTTTGTAGAGTAATCAGTACAATCAGAGGAATTTTCTGCGATAATAAATAATCTTGACAAAGGCCAGCCGAGGCAGCCATTTGAATAAAATAGTATTTCATAAATAATCGGAAGGACTATACTCCATTATGAAAAAATAAATTTGAAAATTAATCCAACCTTTTTTGTTTTATTGCATTTAAAAAAAAAATGTCTGCTTTCAAATTTCTTATGTAGAAGTTTTCACTTCTGTCGGCCAGTCCCACGATTGCCATTTTAGAGGTTGTATAGATGAACATCGATTTGTATATGTCTTATTTACATAAGTAAATATTTTAATTATCTTAATTAAATCAATTAGTCAATAAATGTCTTATCTTTTATTTTATTTAATAAATAAATAAAGTACATAAGTAAATATTTTAATTATCTTAATTAAATCAATTAGTCAATAAATGTCTTATCTTTTATTTTATTTAATAAATAAATAAATAAAATAAAAGATAAGACATTATAATAAATCCATTATGAAAAAATAAATTTGAAAATTAATCCAACCTTTTTTGTTTTATTGCATTTAAAAAAAAAATGTCTGCTTTCAAATTTCTTATGTAGAAGTTTTCACTTCTGTCGGCCAGTCCCACGATTGCCATTTTAGAGGTTGTATAGATAGTGGGACTGGCCGACAGAAGTGATTGCCATTTTAGAGGTTGTATAGATAGTGGGACTGGCCGACAGAAGTGAAAACTTCTACATAAGAAATTTGAAAGCAGACATTTTTTTTTTAAATGCAATAAAACAAAAAAGGTTGGATTAATTTTCAAATTTATTTTTTCATAATGGATTTATTATACATTTATGTATAATAAATGTCTTATCAAAACATTACAATAATCCAAGATGATTAAAAATATATTATATTTATATTTATATATTCATATATATTTGCTATTATTATAATTATTATTATTAATATTATCTTTTAAACATAATTTATTTTTTCAAATGATATATATTTAAAATAAATGTGTATAACTTTCTTAATTCATATAAAAAATTTAATAAATTGACATTATTAATTGAATGAAAATATTAACTTTTATGATAAATTAGATAATTTAAATTGAGATTAAAATTAATATAAAATTTACATATTTTAATAATCCAGCTAATTGATAAAGCATGACATGAACAGTGTCTTCAAATTGAAATAGACATCAAATGAATTCTTATTAAATTATAATAAATATTAATTTATGGTTTATTCAATAAATATATAGATTATATATATATATATATATATATATATATATATATATAATAATTATTATTTAATTATAAGATAAAAATACCAGAAGAGAGTATAATCATAATAAATCACAATATACTCAATCAATTTACTAATTCAAATTTAAGAATATTATTAAAATTAATTAATATTATTAAAACAGTTAGTAAAGTATACATTTTTAAACTTCTGAGCGGCTGCTGGATAATCCAGGTACTTTAAATATGAAAATTTTAAATTTGGAAACTAGCGCAGCGGGTTGCCTAAATGCCAGGGGCTCTTCCTAGCCAGCCGCTCGAGTGGTAGTCAGTCTATCGGTGTTGGTGTGTGAGTGCGCACACATAGCCAGGGAGCTCGGCGAGCGGCGCTGTTCCTGTCAAAATTCAACCTCGGGGTGAGGTTTATTATCATTTATTATAACTCGATAACCAATTACAACCCTCTCAACTCCTCCACACAATTATCATTATAAAATTGTCACAAAATAATTTTTCATTCTTTTCATTTAATTATATACGTATAATATAACTCTTCCATATGTATTTTTAATTATAGAACAAACAAAATTACAAACAAATTTATTAGAAAACAATTCATTTACATTTTGCGCGTGTGAAAGGGATTTGAAGAATTCATCATGTTCCGGTGGTATATAAAATTGTAATTGGTTTGATATTTTTATAGTCAATACAAAATTCTCGAATTTTCTTTTTCTACCCGACAAGGTAATAAATTCAGGACTTTAAAATTCTCATTCTCATTGATTGATGTGTTATAGAAAAATTTATATGGTTCATTTCTGACAAAATGCATCCAACATATTTTTAACTAATTTACTGATTCAGAATTCTTTGTCCATTTAAAAATTGCGTCTTTTAATAATTTTGCGAAACAAAATCTTCTTGTCTCATTTCATTTACAATACAATTATTAGCTTTCTGACACTTTTCAGTAATCTTGTAAATATTTTGGAAAACGAACAGTAAATTATTTTTTTGTAATGACAAAGTAAGTATAAATGGAGTTAGATCATTTTCAAACTACAAGGTTTAGTTATTGAATTCATTCTGAAAACTTATGTGTCAAAAAATTATTGTATTTACTTGTAATATAAACTACCTGAAATACTTCACTGATAAATAAAATGAAGTTGTACATGTAACCATTGTAACCGACAAAAAAATTAAAAACGGAGTTAGGCCACTTTCAAAATAATAGGCTCATTTGTCAAATAATAATAAGTATAATAATAATAAATTTTAATTAATATAATATAATAATATATGTTTAATAATAATAGTTTATATATAGTAAAATTATTTCAAAATTTTGTTCATCACTGAAATACAAATATTATTTTGAATAACTTTTATAATGACTATAATTTATAACATAAAATATTACTTAAAATTTATAAATCCTTTGCCTTAATTAAAAAAAAATCCAGGTTAAACTTTTTCGTTAGACAATATGAATGAACACATTGGGGAGCATTAAATAAAATAAAAAATATGAAATAAAATAAAAAAAAATAACCCAGAGAGGCTTATTGTTCTGGAATAATAGGTTTTATTTTTTTTTTACTTAAAAAATCGTTTTATTATTAAATGACATAAATTCAAATTCGAAATATTTGTTTATTTTTATTTAATCCGACTTTCTTTTTAATATGATGTCATTTCTATTATGCGTTTCAATGGCTTTAAAATAAAACTGACATGTTATTGAATTAATATTAAAAAATAAAGAAATAGAATATTATTTTAAACAGATTAACAAGTTTATATTCTTTTTTAAAAAAAAACAATATAATGACATCTCAAATATACTGAAATAATTATATAGTCAAAAGCAATGAAATATCCTTTATGTCGTTAGTTATGCAACCAAGTTAACTGGTTTAATAAGAGATACATGCATTAACTAACGGTTCAAAGGATATTTCATTGCCTCTGACTAAGTATATAATTATTTCAGTATATTTGAGTGATAATTAGTTATTTATTAAAAGACAAATGAATAATTGTAAAATAAAAGAAAAAAAGATACTTACTATATATTTTTTTTCAATAATTTTTTTTTTTCATCTATATATATATATATATATATATATATATATATATATTATATGTTATTAAATTCAGAGATATCGTATATATGATATATATGTAATATATAGACAGAATTTTGAATTAAATAAAATAAAAAATAAATTTTAATTATAAATCTGTCAATAAAATACTCATTCCTATAAAAAGTACAAAGAAATGGATCAAATTTATTTTTTCACCCACCTCCCGTTGTTATTCGAGGCAGTGTCAGTTTGCCCAGGGCATTTGGGGTGCATATCTGGAAGGGCGCCGGGTTGCAGAGCTGAATGCCCCGAGGTCGTGTTGACCGCTCATCCGATTAAGACCCTTCCACTCGTGGTCACGTGGTCAGCACCTCAATGAGTATCAAGAAGGGGATATACATCAGCTCAATCGAAATAAAACGAAAAATAAATTAAAACCGAGCCACGTTTAATGAAATTTGATTAACCAGCTATCATTATTTAAATTTTTCTATATACTGATTAAAAAAAAATACCCTTTGGAAAAAAATATTGCATATGACGATTAGTCAATTGATTTTTTTCCAAATCCATTTTGGCTCTTTATTTATACAATTAACGTTTATTGTCATTTGTTATTTTGAAGTTTAATTTACATTTATTATATATATATATATTTATTAATATTTATTTATTAGAAGCGTGACTGAAGAACGGGAGGAGGAAAATAATTAAATGTTTATAATACATTGTTACACTGAGAAATGGGATCAATGATCATTTTAACAAGCCTTGGCTTTTATTACTATAAAATCTTAAATCTTTTAAAAAAGTAAACGATGTTAAATAAGAAAAAAAAAAAGATTATTTAATATATATTAATTTCTATTATATTTTTTACCTTTATTCAATTAAATATATTTCAACAAAGATTGCAATAAAGAACAAATCATGTAATTTACAATGTATGTAGAAATGATTATTCTTTATATATAGATCATGGGTGTCTAAACTATGCCCATTCGAAGGCCACATTGCAAAAAAAAATATGCTGGGCCACACATAAATATTTTTTCAACAAATGGAAATAAAATTAACTACAGTAAAACCTCTCTAGAAGGACACGTCTAATAGTTACTTCACAATTCACAATAAACATCTATATATTTAATACGACAGTGTCCGTCTGTACGCAAAAAACTCCAGAGCCTAAAATACATGGAGTAGGGTAACCAAATTTTTCTGAGGTGAAGGGTACCTCAAATGATGAAAAATAAAAAAGAAATTAGAATCTTAGGTAACTCCTGAGCTGAGCTACGGGTGTTCCATTTTCCAGAAATATATCTATATATATAAAGGAGAGTGTTTGTATGTATGTAATTTGTTTACTTTTTTGCTGTCATAGAAACAGATATATATATATATATATAATTAGAACCTCTCTCTCTCTCTCTCTCTATTTAAAATTTTAAAAAATGGAGTGTTCTAGCCAAATTAAGAAATTTAAATGCCTTATGCAACATTGATAGGTAAATGAATTGGACTGGAAGAGGAGACATGTGATTAGAGAAATTGGAGAAGAATCAACCGAAATGTAATTAAACAAAAAAATTCAAGAATTATGATACGGATACGACTTACATACAATTAACATACAAAATGTAGATTTGAAAAAGAATAAATATTTAAATACTCAAGATCTCTAATCACGAAGGATAATAATATTCGAGAAGAATTTAAATCAACGTTGTAATTGAGTAACGCCTGTTATTAAGCAGTAAAGGGGCTTATCTCATCAAAGAGGATCAAAATTAAAATATATAAAACAATTATTTTTCATGTTGATCGATGACTAGGGTGACCTTATTTCGAAAACACCAAACCGGGACCGGGCCATATAACGAGAAATAATGTCCAGATATAGTTAAGGTTATAAAATCGAGAAGGCTGGGATGGGAAGGGGACGTGGTTGGAATTGGAGAAACTAGAAATTGGGAGAAACCGATTGGGAAACATCCGGTGGAAGACAAAGGACCAAGGTGGGTGGACAATGAAGGAAGGGACATGGGAGAGATGGGACAGGGTAGGATTTGGTCGTAGCTCAGGATAGGGACGCTTAGAGAAATGTGGATGCTGCGGCTAAGAACTTTCGAAAACTATAGAGACACAGAGTTAAATAAATATAACATATACATTAATAATATATAATTAATTTACTGATTAAATTAAAATATATTTTACAAGAAAACAAATACATGTCTTATCTACTTATACTGATTGAAACAAAATGGATGAAAACGTTTTACATACAGACTTTCAACCAAATACTATGTATCACTCGGGGGTACAGGGGGCGGAGCCCCCGTCTAGGTGTGAAGAGCGCCGAAGGCGCTCGGAGCAGCTAGTTGTTTTTAATAGTGTTTTGAGAATGCCCTTATAGAGAGGTTTTACTGTATATATAGTTTTATTAAAATAAAATAACTTGTTTTTATTATAATTTTTTTATTTGAATTAGATATATGTATAAAATTATAAATGAACATGAAAAATATCGCAAACATTAATTTTTTTAGTAGAAATGAGCAAATTTAAACCAGGTACTTATTATATATTTAAAACAAAAAAAATATATTAATTTTAATAATAATATCTTATTCTATAAGTTATAATAGATAAATATTGAAAAAAGTTTGCTTAGATAATAGGAGATAATAATATTCTAGAACAGTGGTTCTTAAACTGTGGTCCGCGGACCCCTGGGGGTCCGCGAAGCCTTTACTGGGGGTCCGCGGTCCTCGGAAAAAAATCATCGTAAAAATATATACATATATAAATATTTAAAGTTCATTGTTTAACTATATCCTCCTAGAGAATTACGGCTATAATTTAATACTATTAATAATACTATTTTATTTTATTAAATTGATAATTATGTCAATTAATTTTTTGTGAATAAATAAACATATATAAAAAACTATATATAAAATTTGAATTTTCATCCATTCATTCATTTAAAATCATTTTTCGATTGTTCCTTTAAAATAACCCCTCTTAGGGGCTCGGAAGGGGAGGCATATAAGGGAATTTTCTTTCACTTTGTTATTGGGGAAAACCAGGGGAGGGGACAGTCTTACCCGGAAAAACCCAAATTGTCAGCGTCCACTCTGGGGTTTTAAACAGTTTTAAAGCAAATGTTAATTATAAGTTCATTTCTCAACGAGTTGTATCTTTAAATTATTTTTATTAATGTTAATTATAAGTTCATTTCTCAACGAGTTGTATCTTTAAATTATTTTTATTAATTTAATTAATTATAATTAAATTATAGCTAATAATAGTTTATTATAGCTAATAATTTTTTTTAATTTTTAGTGTAATTTGCATGATCATTATTTTATAAAAACACTAAACACATTTTGCAATTTCCCAGAAAGGCTGTTTTTGAGAGTAAGTATAAGTTAGTTTTATGAATAAAAAATATTTATTTTAATAATATTTTAGAATCAAATTACGAAATTAATAATATTTTAGAATCAAATTACGAAATTAATAATATTTTAGAATCAAATTACGAAATATATTTATTATATAAATTAATATTCATTTAAAATGATATTAAATCATTTATTTAAAATGATTTAAAACATTTATTAAAATGATTTAAAACATTCATTTAAAATGATATTAAAACATTCATTTAAAATCATATTAAAACATAGCTAGTAAATAATAATTCGTTATATTTATATTATATTTATATCATATTTATATTATTGTAGTTCAATGTTAATAAATTACTCCATAAAATGGATCGTTGGCTACAAACTGGTTCAACACAGAAACGGAAAGAATCAGATGATGAGGCATCAACAGCAAACTCTACCAAGAAACGAAAATATTCGGATGATTATTTATCATTTGGATTTACTTATATTTGCAACAATGATGTGGAAAGACCAGTCTGCGTTCTATGTCAGGAAAGTTTATCCAATGAAAGTATGAAACCTGCTAATCTCAGACGTCATTTACAAACAAAGCACAGCGAGCATGTTAGTAAGTCTATCGAATTTTTTAAAATGAAAAAAGAAGAACTTAATTCAAGTCAGAAATTGATGGTAAAGACGGGATCTGGTGGTATGAGTAAGAAAGCAGTAATGGCATCATATGAAGTAGCTCTACTTATTGCTAAAGCAGGAAAGCCGCATAATATAGCAGAGCAATTAATTCTTCCTGCTACAAAAGTAATTACAAATATAATGTTAGGAACTAAAGCAGCAAACGATATAAATTTGATTTCATTATCAAATGATACGGTTAAGAATAGGATTGAAGACATGTCATGTAATATAAAAGAAGAATTAATATCGAGAGTGCGCAAAAGTCACTATTACTCATTACAATTGGATGAAAGTACTGATGTCACTAATAATGCCAATTTGTTAGCTTTCATTAGATATGAGTTTGAAAATCAAATACAAGAAGATGTATTGTTTTGTGATTCACTACCTTCACGAACGACAGCTAATGACATATTTAACAGTTTGAATAATTTTATAACCGAAAATGAAATAGAGTGGCCAAAATGTGTTGGAATTTGCACTGATGGTGCTCGTGCAATGTCAGGTACAAGAACTGGATTGATTGCTCTTATTAAAAATGTTGCGCCTCAGGTTGTTTGGAATCATTGCTGCATTCACAGAGAATCATTAGCAGCCAAAAATATGTCACCAGATTTGAAAAGAACATTAGACGAAGTAGTTAAAATTGTCAATTTCATTAAGGCTCGTCCACTTAATTCCAGAGTTTTTAAAATTTTGTGTGAGGAAATGGGTAGTCAACATACACATTTATTATTACATACAGATGTACGTTGGTTGTCCCGCGGGAAAGTACTCATTCGCCTTTTTGAGCTTCGAGATGAAATACGATTGTTTTTAATAGATGCGCATTTTGAACTGACCGAATGTTTCAATGATTTTATCTGGTTAGCTAAGGTTGCTTACTTGACTGATATTTTTACAAAATTGAACGAACTTAATTTGAGCCTGCAAGGTACTGTTGTAAATATATTTAAAGTTGAAGATAAAATAGAAGCAATGATTAAAAAAATCGACTTGTGGTCGAAACGCATCCAGAACGGTGTATATGAGTCTTTTCCAACTCTCAATGATTTCATAGAAAGCTCCAGTGAAAAATTGCTTAATCAAACGCGTCAATTATTTGTTGAACATTTAATTACTTTGAAAAGCAACTTCAGGAAGTATTTTTCTACTCCTGATCCTTGCAATAACTGGATCAGAGATCCATTTAATATGGAAATTACAAATGCTAAACATTTATCTGCACCTGAACAAGATATTCTCGTGGAATTATCATGTGATACAACTTATAAACTAAAATTTAACAAAACTGAATTGAGCAACTTTTGGTTACTTCTCAGGTCAGATTATCCTGCGCTTGCAAATAAAGCACTTCAACACTTGATTCCATTCTGCACAACATATTTATGCGAACAAGCTTTTTCGGTACTATTTTATATTAAGTCTAAATATAGAAACAAATTAAATGTAGAGCCGGATCTTAGATTAAAAGTTTCCAATATTAAGCCAGATATTGAGATTCTTGTTTCAAGAAAACAACTGCATACATTAAATAATCATCTCATTAAATATGTAAGTTATATTTAATGAGATAGATGCAGTTATTTTTTAAAATATTTCTTATTTAATATTTTCTGAAAAAAATTATAAAATATTTATATGAATTTAATGTAAGTACCCATTATAATTTGTGAGATTTGTTGCTATGACAATGTTTGTATTTTCTTTCTTCAATATTATAATTTCTAATAAAATGTGTTCTACAATATGCAAAAAAATCGTTATTCACCAATCACTGTTAGAAATATTCATCATATATCCTTGTCCTTATGAGATCGTAATCCAGAAATTAATTAATAAAATGACGTAAAGTACCTAAAGTTGTGATGGGGGTCCGTCAAAAAAAATTTTTTCAAGTGGGGGTCCGTGGAGTACATAAGTTTAAGAACCTATGTTCTAGAATATGTATTATATTTGCTTTATAAGAAAAGAATATTACATATTTTCCAAAAGAATAGGTTGAGTGTAAAATTTCAAATCTGAACATAATCTTTAGAAACATGTTTTAACTAAGTATCTTTAAAGATTTATTTAAACTTTATATTTTGAATGAGAAAGTTGAGCTCTTTTATAACAATCTTAGTATTATATCCCGTCCCAAAACTTTCTTACGACTTTATCTTACTGATGTATTTTTATGTTTTTTTTATGTTTTTCTATATGAGTGAATACCTATTAATAAACTCTTTTCTTGATAAAATTTATTTTTTCTACCAGAAGTAAGAAATTAGAAAAATGATAAGCAGATTAAAATAGTAATTCAAAATAATAGATGGGATCGAAGTTTAGGTGATTTTTCAATTAAGTAATATAAAAAGCACGCCATTTCTAATTTTTGTAGTTTAATATTTCAAAGGCTTAGCAATTCAATTTATTTTATACAAATTATTACAAAACAATTCTAAAAGTTTTCTTTTCCCAAGTAAAGTACAAGAAATGCGCAAGAAATTAAGCAAATAAATGATTTAAAACTATACTGTTTAAATATAAATTATATAACATAACAAAGTTTTTTTATAACTATAACTGTATCTATATGTGAACTTCAATTCGCTTAATTTATTGTTTATTTATTTATTCTTAAATTTTAATTTGTTTTTTATTTTTTTCATTTTCTTAATGTTTCAAAGTCTCTCTTTTTGCATTATTTATTATACAATATGCAAAAGACACATAAAAAAATGAAAAATAAAGAATTTAAATTAAATGTTATTTTGTTAATTTGCTTATTGATTTATACTTTTAAATAA
The DNA here is from genome assembly GCA_963082975.1 of Labia minor. Taxonomy (NCBI): domain Eukaryota; kingdom Metazoa; phylum Arthropoda; class Insecta; order Dermaptera; family Spongiphoridae; genus Labia; species Labia minor. Next base: position 51,957,626 of record OY720344.1, read on the forward strand.
AATATAATGTTTTAAACGAAAATATGTCTAAATATTGAATGGCTAACACGCTTATGTTTCAATAGAGTTTATCTGGCAATAATACTTTTTAATCAGAAAAGTCAATAACAATACGAAACTTAATGCCGTTATCTTATGATATACTACTTTGTATGAAATCAATTGGAAAAGATAAACATTGATTGAGGTGGATGGCAAACATGGAATTTTAGGCTAGATAACGGACAGAGAGACAACGGGGTTAAATGGGACGATGTGAGCAGTAAATGGAGAGTAGGGGTGAGTGGGTGGTAGGACACGCTCTGGCTTAGTTAGGAAGACTCATTCAAACTATTTAATAGCCTTCCCTTCTACCGATACTGTAGCTAATATAACCCTCACCCGATTGGGCAGAGGTCTAAGGCCTTAGCCCTAAAGACCATACAATTACGGTGCGTATTGCACAATTTAAACGTGGTCTTACTATTTAAGTGATATAAATTCACAGACATGCTGAGCCTATATTCTCGGCTCAAGACCGAATAATCTCCTAACATGTTTTAACGTAGAAATTACAAGAACTAAACTTTGTCTTGAAAATTTTACTAATGAAGAAAAATCATCCACACTCGTACCCCGTTCTTTCAAAATTAATTTAAAATATGGCATTAGAACAGTTTCTTTAATCCCCATTCGAAAGCAAATTAGGCGATGATAAAATCTTCCACTTCAAGGCTAAGATAATAAATTAATTTCAAATTATGAAATTTAATTTCATTTAGGTAAAGTGAAAGTATAAATAAGAGAATAAATATTAATAAAATATTAAATACAATGAATAATTAACAGACTAATAAATTCTAATTAAGGGTTTCACATAAGATTTTTATTAATAAATATTTATTTAAAATTTTCATTTTTTTTTCATTTATTTTAAAGTGGTCTTAAATCTTAATAAATATAATTATTATAAATATAAATTTATAAATAAAATACATTAAGTAGAAAAACTAAACAAAATTAGTTTTCGTAACTAAAAGTTTATTATAAGTATTAGTACCGGGACCCCGAGCCTCGGCTCGGTACTTAAGTTAAAAAAATTAGCTGGAGTGTCTCCACTCGACTATCTCGCAATTTGAATTGGATTAAATAACATAATATATTATATTTAAATTAAATTTAATTAATTATAAATTATAAATAATAAATAATAAATATTAAACCAGCGCATGTTTGGCTTTTTGTTGATGGCACCACGTCACGTGTTGACGCGTGAGATTTTCAGTGTTAAAAAATTAATTCTGGTAATTTCAGCGAATCAATCAAGCTGAAATTCTATATATAGCAGTTTTATATAATTATTAATCATGTGAAAAATTATCAAACATATATCTTTATTTTTACGGTCACTTTAGAGGAAAAAAAATCAAAACGTTGTAGGTAATGACCCTCTTCCGGTTGAGCTACATTTCTCAAAAGTTGATAGAAAACTATGAATTTTGAATAATGTCCATGTACCAAATTTCATCATTCTAGCTCAAACCGTTTTTGCGTAATCTTGCCTACATACATACACACATACACACATACACACATACACACACACATACACACACACAGACATTTTTCTCAACCTTAGTGAAAATGATTCAGGAACCTTCAAAACGTATAAAAACATCAAAATCTCAACATCGAAAATTTTCATGATCGCAATACTATCTCTGGCGAGATAGTAAAAATGATTCATTATTATTGGGTTTGCCTGAGACACCGAGCTGTCGCTCGACTCTTTAAAAAATATTAATATACAATTCTTTAATTATTTATTACAATTATTAAATGTTGCATCATTGCATCAATCTGATTAAAATGAATTGAACTGGGGACCTCAATAATACAAACAAACAATTTTAGCTAGCATAATAAGATTAATCCAAGTAATATCGTCTATTTCTATTCGACACTATTTTCAGTTATGAAATGAACAGTCAGTAGAGAGTAAAAAAATTGTAATTGAACACCGCCGTTTTTTAAAATAATTAAATTATTTTATAGATTATAAAATAAAAATTATTGTATTAACATTAAAAATATTGAAATAAAAAATAATAGTTTGATTTAATAAACTGAAATATTATAAACATTTTTAATGGGAATTTCTCAGGGAGGTAGGGAGCCCAATTCATTTAACCATCCATGTTACATAAGGCAAAATAATGTCTTAACACTCCGTTTTTTAAAATTTAAAATAGAGGGAGAGAAAGAGTTTTAATTATATTCGAATAGTCGATATATTCTATATATCAGTATTTTTTTTCTGAATTTAATACCAAGTTGATTTTCAAAATTTTCTATTCTTTATGCATATGATTGATTACATGTGTTAAAATTTAAACAAATTCAAATATTCTAATTTTTAAATTTATATATAATTTAATATTATTTTTTCGAGACTAATGGCAAATACCGGTGGCCCTAATCAGAGCAAGAGAAGACTCCTTAAGGTAGCGGCCCAGTCGATGATGTTATATGGATCGGAGATTTGGACTTTACAACTATATTTTAAGTGAAAAAATGATTTCTTGGTTATATAAAAATTAAAATATGATTCTTTATATCTTTATTATACAGAAAAGTAGGCGTGTTAATATAAAATATATACCTGGGACACTGAACTATCACTCGACCCTTTAACCAATTTATACAATTTATTTTTATATACTTTAAAAATTTTACAATTTTTGAAGTGAAACTTCTTTAGCGGCGTCCTGACATTTGGTTGAGAATGGAGAGTGAATTGAAAAATTGAAATTTCGTAACGCATTCGTAACGCAAGAGAGAAAAAAGATATAGATATAACGAGTGAGAATGAGATAGCCTCTATCTCCGTCTCTCTTTTGTGCGGTGTTTCGTTCTTGAGAAAGAGGCTATCTGCGTCTTTCTTTTGTCCGGTCTTTCGTTCTTTAGAAAGAGGCTATCTGCGTGTTGCTTTTGTGCTGTCTTTCGTTCTAATACCTTCTCGCTAGGTCCAAAGTCCATGGCGCGCATGCGCGCGAGTACGTTGACTCGGAATAATATTTCTCAGCCTTTACTGGGTCAAAGAATAAAAATTAGTATGACTTATGATCAAAAGAGGGCGAGATCTCCACCTTGTCCAGTAGATATCGCAATTAAATACAATTTGAATTTAAATATATATTAATTTCAAAATTTGCCTAAACATTTATAAAAATAAATATACATATGAAATTTGTTATTTTTTTTTAATATTAAAAAATATTTAATTTGAGATTAATTATATGTAAAAAGATCAACTATCAAATAGATTCAAACTTTTATTTTCTTTGATTAGATTATAATTAAATATTATTTATATTATTTAAAAATTATTATTAAATTTAATTAATTATAAATTATAAATAATAAATAATAAATATTAAACCAGCGCATGTTTGGCTTTTTGTTGATGGCACCACGTCACGTGTTGGCGCGTGAGATTTGCAGTGTTAAAAAATTAATTCTGGTAATTTCAGCTAATCAATCAAGCTGAAATTCTATATATAGCAGTTTTATACAATTATTAATCATGTGAAAAATTATCAAACATATATCTTTATTTTTACGGTCACTTTAGAGGAAAAAAAATCAAAACGTTGTAGGTAATGACCCTCTTCCGGTTGAGCTACATTTCTCAAAAGTTGATAGAAAACTATGAATTTTGAATAATGTCCATGTACCAAATTTCATCATTCTAGCTCAAACCGTTTTTGCGTAATCTTGCCTACATACACACACACACACACACACACACACACACACAGACACACACACACAGACATTTTTCTCAACCTTAGTGAAAATGATTCAGGAACCTTCAAAAAGTATAAAAACATCAAAATCTCAACATCGAAAATTTTCGTGATCGCAATACTATCTCTGGCGAGATAGTAAAAAATGATTCATTATTATTGGATTTGGCTGGTAATATTAATACCTGAGACACCGAGCTCGCTCTACCCTTTAAAAAATATTGATATACAATTCTTTAATTATTTATTACAATTATTAAATGTATTAAATAATATTTTATTGAAAAAATATTAAAAATTATAAAACTATCTAAAACTTAATTAATAAAAGAACAATGAATAAATAAATCACGAAAATAGATAAAAAAAAAATGCACGCGGCGAGTTTCGATCCTTCGAACTCGGGGAGTAAAAACAATTGTTCTTACTGCTGGTCTATGATATTTTGATAATTACAAAGATATTTTTACCATCTTTCAAAGACATTTATTTGTTTTGTTGTTTTTTTTTGAGAGAGATTAATAAATATATATATATTTTATTAAAAATAAATATTTTTAATTTTATTTCGAAATTAAATAATGAATTTTAAAATATTTTAAATATAAAAAAATGTTAATACAATATCATTTAAAAAAAAAGCGGGATTAATAAATATATATATATATTTTATTAAAAATAAATATTTTTAATTTTATTTCGAAATTAAATAATAAATTTTAAAATATTTTAAATATAAAATTTCGAAATTAAATAATGAATTTTAAAATATTTTAAATATAAAAAAATGTTAATACAATATCATTTAAAAAAAAAGCGGGATTAATAAATATATATATATATTTTATTAAAAATAAATATTTTTAATTATATTTCGAAATTAAATTATAAATTTTAAAATATTTTAAATATAAAAAAAATATTAATACAAAATTAAAAAAAGGCGGGAGTAAAATTTCAAAATGGATGCCATTTACGTCACCCATATATAATTTTCAATTAAGAAATTAATAATGAAGCTGTAAGTTTCAAGAGATGTAATCAATAAAACTCAATTTTTCTTTATAAATACTATATCTAGTGTGAATTTGAAAAAAATCGTTAGAGCGGTTTTTGAGAACCAATGGTTATAGATAAATAGATAGATATATACAATTTTAGCTAGCATAATAAGATAAGATATATATCGTGAAATAATTAAAATTCTCAAGTCAAATATACAGCGTGCACGCATACCGACGCATGTAATTGTGTGTGTGAACATGGTCGGCGATTCACACGCCAACACATACAGTTATGTGCGTCGATGACCATTCACGTTATTTATCCGAATCTCAACATTACTTTAACACTACTAAATCAATTTAAAATTATTATTGCATTTAAAACTGCTTTTCTCTACTCCACAGATTTCACTATGCCGAAAAAAAATAACGACCAAAATTTAGACGATATTATTTATTTCATACACCTTTCACTACTGGTTTATAGCCACACAGGTGCTAATGCACTTGAACGAGGCGAAGATAAAATCCCTCTAATTCTCGGGGGAGATTTTAATGTAAATTTTGAATCTGATGATTCGTTGCCGTTGATCAACTTTCTTCGAGAAACATTTGGTCTGCTTATAAATAACGATCCCAAGGAATCAACAACAAAATCTGGAACTACAATAGATGCTGTTTTTACACGTTATATAGAAAATATCGAATCACGAACATATATATCTTATTTTAGTTATCACAAGCCATTAATATCAGTATTACCAATTGAAGCACCAACCGACAATAGTACAGGCAATGTAGATATGATGATAGAGTAGATAATAATAATAATAAAGCGAATATTTGTTACGAAAATTTTATACTGTTATATGTCTTTCGAAATGATCCCTTTATTTTTCTCTATTTCTCTCTCACTCACACTCTCAACTAAAATTTATCTTATTCTCTAGATTGTAAGAAGTTTCACTTCCGCCACGTGTACGATGCTGCACATTTTGCTTTTTAATTATTTATTATAATTGTTAAATGGGATTTCTAAAAATGACCCATTAAAAATTTGTTTCCTAAAATGTTTCAAATTAATTAAAATAAATTGTATAAATGTTCATTTATAAAATCTATATATCTGTGTGTCTGTTTTTCGATTTTTTAAATTTTGATTTTGGATTCGATTAGAGCTTAAAATGTGTAAATATAAAGTGGTCTTGGTTTTTTAAAATTCGTTTGGGAACATGGTCAAATCGGCAGTCAAAGTTGAAAATTCCCCATATATTATAACTACTGTAATTAGTATTATTATAATGTAAAATTATAAAGAAAAAATGTTTAGACATTATTATAGACATTTTCATTCTGTAAATTAAATAATTTTATTTCATTTAAATAAATATCTATTTTTAAATATTTTTTTCTCTCTACATTATTTATCTAATTATCACAATATATTAAGATCATACCGGGACCCCGAGCCTCGGCTCGGTAATTAAGTTAAAAAAAAATAATTCATTATTATTGGGTTTGGCTGATAATATTAATACTTGAGACACCGAGCTGATATACAATTCTTTAATTATTTATTACAATTATTAAATGTTGCATCATTGAATCAATCTGATTAAAATGAATGGAACTTGGGGTCCTCAATAATACATAAATATGTATTATTAGGTATGTTTCTAAGTGCATGAATATTTTTTTTTATTGGAAGAATGATAAATATATATCGTAATTTATAATTATAAAATATTATTAAAATATATATTTTTAATTTTATTTCGAAATTAAATAAAAAATTTTAAAATATTTTAAATATAAAAAAAATATTAATACAATATCCTTTAAAAAAAGGCGGGAGTCAAATTTCAATATGAATGTAATTTGTGACGTCATATATAAATTAATAATAAATAATATTAATAAATATTAAATTTAATAAAAGAACAATGAATAAATAAATATAAAATAGTAATTTATTAAAAAATAAACATGAAAATAGATTAAAAAACAAAAAAAAACAAATTTATTATTTTTAAATATCGATGCTCGAGTCAAGCTTCGACCCTTCAACTCCACTCGCACTCAGTCAAAACAGTCTCTCTACCCACTGGTCTAAGATATTTAGATAATTTATTTACCATCTTCCGAAACCAAATACCAAACCATATTTTATTTTGTTGTTATTTTTTTTTTTGAGAGAGATTAATAAATATATATATATTTTATTAAAAATAAATATTTTTAACTTTATTTCGAAATTAAATAATAAATTTTAAAATATTTTAAATAAAAAAAAAATATTAATACAATTTCAGTTAAAAAATAAAAATGGATGTCATGTGACATCACCCATATATAATTTTATATTAAGAAATAAATAATGAAGATGTATTTTTCAAGAGATATGATCAATAAAACTTAATTTTTCTTTATAAATACTATATCTACTGTGAATTTGAAAAAAATCGTTAGAGCGGTTTTTGAGAACCCATGGCTATATATATATATATATATATATATATATATATACAATTTTAGCTAGCATAATAAGATAAGATATTTAAAAATACATTACATACAATCTTTACTTTTTAAATTTAATTCTATATTTTGACTATTTTTTAATTTTATTTAAAGTGGTCTTCTAATATTTCTTATTTCTTTTGGGTAAAATTAATTTACATTTTATATTTTTACTAATAAATTATATGTGATATATAGGTATACCATATATTTACGTTTCATCTTTACTATGATATTATGAAACGTAAAAAATGCAAAACAATAATATTAAGTGGAATTACTTAATTTGTTTGAGATTTTTAATTATTTTGAGATTTAAATAAAATTATATAATATTTTATAATTTTTAATTCATTTTTTTAGATATTATATATTTATTCTTTTATTTTTTGAATTTTTTATTTAAAAGTTATGAGATATAAATAAATAAATATATTTTATATAATTAATTACCTTGATTGAGTTTAAAAATTGAATTAATTTATTTATGTATATATAAGAAAATAATAATCAAAAATTAATAAAAAATCGACCTGACAGGGTACTAAGATATATATATATAAAGTTTTATTAATTGTAAATATTTTATAATTTTGTAAATATATGCTAGATTGGATTTCATGATTGCGAGGGCCCTCATGCCCCCCTCCCTAACCACTACGACCACTACTCGCAGGTAAATAATTTGAAGTGAAATAGCTATTCAGTTGTCATTGCATATTGTGCAAAATGTACAGATCTCAAAATTTATAAAGAAATTAATTACACATTTATTAATTTTCACTAATTAACTATGTTCATTTAGAGAATGATAATAAATTCTAATATTTAATTACTTTATATTATTAATTTTGTTATTTCTGACTTTTGAACATTCTAAAACAGTCCCTAACAAGTTGGTTGTTCCTAAGCGTGGTAGAGGTGTTATATGATCAGAACGACGTTTTTTCTTAACCTTTATCTAATTTTATTGATCGGAGAGATAGTTTTATAATGATTTCTTGGGGAATAATTGACTAAAGTGATTTTTCATTGCCTTTTATTTTATATTTTATTCACGGGCTAGTTTATTTTTTATTATCAATTAAATTATTAATCAAGAGTTCAATGGTAATAAACTCCACTAGTGAACCTGCAAAATATCAATACCAATTCATAAAAATTTATAAAATATTATATACCATATGATCGAATCAAAATAAATAAATGTGTATACTGTTTAACATTAGAACAACTTGAGCCAATAATCTATCTAACTATCCCTGTGACTGTTCGGAACTCGAAAGTTCTTGGCCGCAGCAACCACGCTTCTCCAAGTATACCTATTCTGAGCCACAACTCTCCAATCCCTACCCTCTCCCATCTCTCTCACATCCCTTCCTACATTATCCACCCACCGCGTCCTTGCTCTTCCAAACGGCCGTTTCCCACTCGGTCTCCCCACCGATATATTTTTCGCCATTCATTCCTCTACGATTCTAGCCTCGTACTCTGCCCATCGCAGCCTTCTCGATTTTATAATTCTAACTATATCTGGAGATGTATAGAGGTCATGTAATTCCTCGTTATGCAGTCTCCGCCATTCCCCGGTGACTTTCTTTGGCCCGTAAATGCTGTAGAGCCAATAATAAAAAATTAAATTATTTGTTTTTTATTTAAGTAAAATAAAATTTTTAATATATGATATAGTTCGTTATCCAACTATTTAGAAAAAAATGGAAAGTCAAATTTTCTCATGTAATAGTTTAAGACAGAGGTTCTCAATCTTTTCTGGTTTGTGGCTCCCTAAATAATCGACAAAATTAAAAAGCTTACAAGATTGTTGATGCAAAATTTCAAAAATTTAATTGAATATTTCACGGCGCCCTAATGACGGTATCGCGACTCCCAGGAGAAGTATTCAAACTTTGGGAATCACTGGTTTAAGATATTTAACCTCTAAATATATGTTTATTTTTATTAATCAAAAATATGTAAAATGATATTATCATTAATTCCACATAACTTTTCTATTATTTTATAAATTTTATTATTTTCTTAATTTGTCAATGTATGTAATGTGTGAATTTCTCATCAAAGTTTATTTTTTTATTATCAATTAAATTATATCTCTTTATTTTTTAAAATTATTACTACTTAAATTTAATCTTGATTATTTTCTTCATTAATGATTGTAATAAATGAAAATAGTATGAAGCTTTGATGAGATTTTTGTTGTTGTTGTGGTGTATCGTTTTTAAATTGCATCATTAACTATAATAAAAATTTTCGTTGATTCACTTCATAAATCCATTTTGAACAGTAGAACTTTGGATTGTAACTTTTTGAAAGAACTCTCCAAATTGCCATTAGAAAATACCAACTCTGGGTGAGACTAACTTCTTAACGAGTTTATTGCGTTCATAATGAGCGGAGCCGTTTAACTTCTCTATCTTGTTCATTTCCGTGAATGGGTCGGTCATTTTTCATTTTAATTTGTCATTTAAATTGCAATTTTCCCCTCCAGTCGTATTGTTGACATTCACCTGACATGTCTCTATTCGAAAACATCTCGGCGGAAATCGCCAAGATTTATACGAATTAATCAAGAGCCGGTTGCTATTTGTGTAAGACACTAAAAGAGGTGGAGGGTAAGTATCCCTTCCAGCGAGGCGCCAGGGAAACTAACGAGCGGATTTAATCTAAGACATTTCGGCTCTCGTGCGCACCTTAAAAAAGATTAATTTCAAACTTTAATTAAGTTACAGCGCTGACTGAAAGAATATAAGACACACTCGATCGAGCGGTCCATCTCAGATGATTTCAGGTGTGCACACAATTAAGAGGTGTCACTTTATTTTTATAATATTAGCAGTAGTAATCAAATCAGTCAGCATAAAAGGCCATTTCTCATTCACACTTTAAGCATTTAATTTAATAAAATCCATTGGCAGCTTTGGCTTATTATATTAATTGATATTATTCTATGGTAAACCCTTTTACTATAAATTTTACTCTATTAATAAGATATTTCAGTTTGAAAATATATCCAAAGGATGAGCAAATAAAGTACGTTCGTAAAGAACATAAGACACAATTTTAAATAAATATGTTTTGTGTGTGTGAATCTGTTCAAAATTTAGTCACAAAATTCTTGATTTTTGCACCGAGACACACTTATTCAATTTTCAGAGAATAGGTTTCTGAAAATTCATCCCATATCATTACACCACCAACAAATTCTCCAGTTTTAGCACCATGATGTTGAACAAACTCAGGAACCCAAGAAAGCTGTTTCAGGTAGATTTAGGAGATAAAAGACCAATCGAGGAAAGTAGTGAAAGTTTTTTACCTGTTTCGAGGATTGGAGATAACGAACGGGAAAGACTTTGAAGGCTATAAAATCAATTTGAAAGAATAAATATAGATTAGTAAAAAAAAATTTTTTAATATTGAAATATTTTCAATTCATTTTATTCATATAAATTAAAAGATTTTTGCCTTTATAATATTTTTTTGTCTCTTTAAATATTTGAAACACATTTCTATTTGTTAGAATTAACGCTAAGTTACTTACTGGCTTTATAAAGAGTAAAAGAATCAAGATTTTATTTCTTATATAATTTTTTTATCCCTTTTTTTTTGCTTTAAATAAATCTAAAGAGAAATTAACTGTTAAATTTTTCATTCTCCATTCTGATCGACTTAATGGAATTTTAATGTAATTTAAAAATAAAGCCATAAAAATTAGAGGGAATAAAATAACAATTTCTTTGAATAAAGAAAACACTGAAAATATTTGTGACATCTCACAAAGCATGAAATAAGAAATAATATCCCCACTACGGTTGACTTCGCCAACGATTTTTTTTCTAAATAATACATTCCCCAAAGATTTTATTTTTAAACCATTGAAATAAATTAAATAAAAAAAGTGACGTTTATAATATTACTTAGCTATGCATTTCAAAAAAAAAAATAAATAAATAAATAAAATCTATTAATGTCATGTTAAAAAATGTTCGGAGTGCAAAGGATTAATTATAAATTTATGCATGTATTAATATAAATATTGATTCTTTTGATTAAAAGTTATGCTAATTAATAAATTCAAAAATTTATAGAAATTAAAAAAATATTTTTATTTATTTTTATAGAAAAAATTTATAACCTTCATAAATTGAAGATAAAAATATATATTTCCGTAGTTGAGTTATATTTAATTTCTTTACAAATTAGTTCTAAAATAATAATTTAATTGGCTGAAATTGCTGGGCAAAAACTATTAAGAAATTTGTTTTGGGGGAACCAATTGAGAAACGATCAATGGTTAGACCAAGGATTCAGTGGACTGAAAATATCGGACTAGTTATTAGAGATAAGAGATATTATTTATAAGAGAATTAAGGAATAATTCCTAAAATTAAATGAAGTTGGATCTGGCTGTGAGGAAAGTTCAGTAAAATTTAATTTAATTTATTTTTATTTATTGTTTCAATTAAATTTATTTAACTAAAAATATTTGCCGAATTTATAAATCATATGAAAAATAATTTTACTTTTTCTTTCCATTATGTCATAAATGCTTTATATCTTGTTTTAAATTTGACTCTCATTTGTTATTTGAATATAAAATTAATTTTCTTTATGAAAATCAAATTAACCGAGTTATATGTTTTTTATTTTATTTACTAGTTTAATTTGTTTGGAGTTAAAACAATATACATCTTTTTATTTTTAATGAATTTAATTGAATAAAAACAAAATGTTTCGCTAAGGCATTAAGAAGTGAAAAAATAATTTAATGATTTAAATGACTAATGATGTATGTGTTAATCTTTTAAAACTATAGCCTCTGGGAATAATTATAAAATAAACAACCCTCCTTTCTAGTCTTTATTTCATTAAACAAAGTACATTAAGAAAGGCATTTTTTTAATATACTTGTTTTAATTACTGTATATATATAATAAATTAATTATAATTTTTTATATTAATTAATTACAGTGTTTTATTTAACTTGCTTGGTTGTCTGTATTGTTCAAATCTGGTAACTCATTTTTAACATAGTTGCAGTTGACCAATCAAACTAAAACTTTGAACACTTTTCAGATTTGGATGACAAAACATGAATATGAAATAAAGTTTTCATTCTCTTAATTAACTAATTAATTAACAATTTAATTAATAAATTTTAACCCATCATTAAATATCATTTATAATCTCAAAGTATATTCAAATAAAACTTAAAAACCTTAAAAATTTATTTAGTAAAAAATTAAAAATAAAATAAATAATTAAAAAAAATTAAGTTACAGTGTTTTATTTATAAATGCACTAAAAACTAGAAAATAATTTTTCTCTTAGACTCAATAAGTATATTCCTCTTCATGATGGGGTTCTACAAGGGTCCGCTACTTAGCACTTCAACAACAATGGTCTAGAAACTTTGAATAAAGAGCCTAATTAAAATGAATTAATTAATTAATTTTCTAGGGATCTCTCAAATAAAACGCTTGCATTTAAATTAAAAATGGAGACAAAATTAAAAATTAAATTCAAGCGTTTTATTTGATCCCTAGAAAATTAATTAACTAATTCATTTTAATTAGGCTTTTTATTCAAAGTATCTAGACCATTGTTGTTATTGTTGTTGAAGTGCTAAGTAGGCGGACCCTTGTAGAACCCCATCATGAAGAGGAATATGCTTATTGAGGCTAAGAGAAAAATTATTTTCTAGTTTTTAGTGCATTTATAAATAAAACACTGTAACTTAATTTTTTTAATTATTTATTTTATTAATATAATACATTTATTCAATTTTTTTAAAGTAAGTATACTTAATAATTGCTTGATCCTTTTTTTAAAATTTAATTTAAAATTAAACAATTGTATATTTTATAACGTTTTAAATATTTTATCTTATTATTTAATTCGAAAGGTGTGGGAAGTGAGAAGGGTGGAGTTTAGTGGAAAAACTTGCAGATAGAGAGGCGACGTTTTTCTCGATTCACTGAACATCGCTAAATGAATATGAATTGCATTATAAATTTATTATTATACCATTTGTTCCTTTCTTTAATAATTTATTTTTATTTTTCGCCTTGAATAGACCTACTTCTCCTCTTTTTTTAATACACTTAATAAACTGTTCATCTATAATTAAGCCATTTGAAAAACTTGTTAAATTATTTATTTAGATTTAATTTCAAACAGTTAAAAAGTTTCATTCGAGTATTTAATCTAAAAATCTTATCCAGTTCCGAGTTAATTAATAATGTAAAGTTTTCTTGTAAAATTCTGTTTTTCGAGGTCTAAATAATAAAGAAGGAATATTTACGGATGGCAATTTCTCAAGATTCCATTAATCTTGAAAGTTCTTTTTTCTCAAATAAATAAATACAATTTTTTTTTTCTTTTTGAAATACAAATGATATCATAAATTAAAAATAAATAAATCAATATTAATATATTAATTACTTTTAAATTTTGTTTGTTTTGTCTCCACTTATTCTCATATTCATTCATATTTTCACATTTTCTATTTATTTTAATGAATTTTCTATTATCAATTTATATCGACTGCCTCAGGATAATGACAGATGAAGGAAAGTATTTGTTGAAAGCATAACTTTCAAGATAAGTAGAGCTATAGAGTCAAATTGAATTGTAAATTAAAATAAATTTTTAATACATATAATATCAAAAAATTCGTATATCTATATGCAAATATATAATATATATATTATGTAGCTTAAATTATTTTTAATCAATATTTTTCATAAATTATTTAGTTATATAGGATAATCATGAGAGATTATTTTTTTTTAATATTTAATTTTAAAAATATTATATAGTATTATAGAAAAACGATTCTCAGAAAAGCTAGACTATAATATGTACAAGACAGTAATATTTTTTCAGAATAAAAAATCTTCACATTTTTGTCTTTCATCGAGCCGCCACTCGGTCATTAAAAAAATTATTCCTTATGAACTGTGAATATTTAAGATTAAGATTATTATTTAAAATAAATAAACGACAAAACAATTTCAAATAATTTAAAAGAGCGTAAATTTAAAAAAATAGTCATAAAATATACAGCCCTTAAACCTAGATATTAATGTACTGAAAGACAGAAAAGTATGGTCGGAGGATACCACATAATATATTTCTCGTTCCCATAGCTAGAGAGGAATTTCTGAAAAGACGTAGAAAGGCTACGTATGAAGAAATTATCAAGAGGATAATTTCTGGGTGGGGGAAATACCGTGGAAATGAGAAATAAAGGAAATATATTAATTTAAAAGGTCGCCAGCCATATTTTGTCAGAATAGGCACACTGAAAAGGAATAAAATAATTATGAATGAAAAAGGATATGAAGCTAATGGATAAGGCGAAGCGAACTTCTCAACTCTCAACTAGGCACCCGTGTAAAATGTCTTAATTTAAATTCTTGGCCTCTGAAAGGAAAACAAAGAAAAGAAATGAATTGGATAACAAAATATAAAATTTCAATATTAAAAGATACAAATGAAAATGATTTTTATGACAAAGATAATTATAAAGAAAAATTAGTTTACATATCGAAAAGAAATAAAAAACAAATCAGAACAGCAACAATATGGATTTACAAACAAAAAAAACAACATTCAGATATGAGAAACGGAATGAAAAAATATACTTATGAGTTGCAGTTCCAAAATAAAATAGTTATATAGTATGAAAGGGATAAAATACTAATCCCTTATCTCAACCATGTGAATGCTTCGCACAGTGTTGAGGATTTCCAAGAACAGCTTTTTACAGGATAGATGTTACATGGAACGAGTCTTTTGCCACAGTGACGATGTCATTATGGCGTACTCGTTCACAAACTAAAAATTGGCAAATCAAATTAGCAATACAACATTGCAAATTTGAAAGGCCAATAAAACCCAGGAAAAACAATAATCCTGATTTTAAATTAATATTAAAGCCAAATATAATATTTTACAACAGATATAGATAATGAATATAAATGTGAAAATAGCGCAAAATATAAAATCGTCTATTTAATAATTCAAAGAATATACACTAGAGGCGCTGTGCGCCAACAATTCCTTTACCAGCCCTGGGACTTGAACCCACGAGGTCAAGCGTGTTTCCTCTCCGAAGGGATGACTTTTTCCGAAAGTTTACATATGAAACACTCATTATAAAAATAAATAAAAATGTTGCTTTATATAATGGACAAATATCTTTCAATCCTTTTTTATTTCCGGCTTTTGGACACAAGGAGAGAGACTTGAGACTTGAATCCAGGACCACCAGGTTGAGAGTCAAGTGTGTTGGGCCCAGACTGCGGGATGCCTATATATATATTTGGGAGAAAAAATTCAAAGAAATAAACCATAGCAGAGGGTTAAATGTATAATATATATATATATATATATATATATAGAGTATTTATAGATAGTATAAGTATATGAATAATTAATAAATTACAAACTCCTTATAAATTCATTTATTATATATTAAACATTCTTGTATTATTATCTAGCTAACATTTTTAATTCTCACAGAATATTCTATTATATATTATATAATTAATTTTATCAATTCAATTAAAAGATCTAACGTATATAAATTATAAACTAATGGACGTTCTTTCATCATCATATTATTATTTATTCTCTAAGGATTAGACTGAACTAATTAAAGAATGTTTTCTTAAATTCTATTTTTATTAAACTTAATTAAAAAAAAAAATAAATAAATTTAATCTAAAAGTCTTATAAAAAGAACTTACTTAAATATTCTTATTCCTATCTTAAATAACAAACTGTTTTACAATTTTAAAAGAAAAAAACCTCAAGTCTTTTTTCTTCATACTATTTCAAAAATATTTTATACAGGAAATAGTTTATCTATATTAATCAATAAAATACTCCATTCTAGGTCAATGGTCTTCTCACTTCGCTCCAATGATTATCCGCAGTTCAACATGTTAACTTAACAAGTATTCCCCTTAATTTTATATTTCACTTTAAAAGAAGCAGAATTGTTTGGCACTCACATTATGCTTAAGCCCATAAAAAGAATCTATGAAATATCTTAGAAAGTTTTCCACTTGTTGAAATCCTTTTCTTTTCATTTTCTTTTTCTTTCTTTGCTTTTTCTTTAGTTTTTTTTTTTATTTTGTTTGCTCTCATCTGTAAACTTTTACGTTTTTTCTCCTCAAAAGAGTCATATGTTTCTTTGAAAAGTACCTTTTTATATATACATACATTTATCTTCCGAACCTGTAACTGGATGACTTAAACTTCCAAAAACAAACAATCACACACTAGAAATACTTGTAAAGGTCAATATATTATCTACATATTTGAAAAATTACATATCAGTTAGAATAGCAACTTATATAGAAAACTAGCTGCTCAGAGCGCCTTCGTCGCTCTTCAAACCTAGACGGGGGCTCCGCCCCCTGTACCCCCGAGTGGTACATAGTATTTGGTTGAAAGTAGTAAAAGGTTTTCATCCATTTTGTTTCAATCAGTATATTACATAAAACATTCATTTCTTTTTGTGTTCTTATTTAAAATATATTTTAATTTAATCAGTAAATTAATTATATATATATTATTATTATTTTATCTATCTATGTGGCTCAAAGATACTCGAAAGTTCTTGGCCGCAACAACCACTTTTCTCCAAGTGTCCCTATTTTTATGGAAATATTAGATGCATAATTAATACGATTAATAATTAATAATAGAGTATACTATTTAAACATTTCAAGTTAAATTAGGTGGCTTGTATTGCTGGTTGCCTAAATGCCAGGGGCTCCTAGTCGAGTGGACGCTCGCTCAGTCAGTCGATTTCGTTGTGAGTGCGCATGCCAACTCAAACCAGGCGGGCGGCGTTGACGCTCTTTCTCTCTCTACTATATCAAAAGCGTAAGTGTATTTTCTATTGAAATTATCATAATTCACTAATATAAAGCTATCAATTAACATCACCTCTACCATCATTGTAATAAAGTCTCAAATGATTTACTGATTTTTTTTAATAATTATTTTAATAGAAAAATATCATATTTGTTTTTTATTTCATATTCATATTAAGAATGATATATATATATATATATTTAACGTGATATATCTGCACATTACTCAAAATTTAATTTAAAATTATTTACACATTTTATTAGAATTTGAAAATGTATATATCTTCTTTTCTTCTAATTAATCTCTTTTCTATTTCATTTTTCTTATGTCATTTAATATGATAGGATATATTATATATATCGTACCATATATATATATATTTCTATTTATTATTATTATTCTATTTTTTAATATTTTGTATTCAATAAGAGTTAATTTTTTTAATATATATTTGGATATTATTATTCATTTAAGTAAATATAATTTTTTTATTTTCAATTTGAAGTGACATTTCTAGAGACGCCCAAACGGCAGGGCTAATTTATTTTCTTTTTTTCTTTTATCTTGTAATTTACTGTTTAATTTATCTAAAAAAATGATAAATTCTGATAAATATTTATTCTTTCAATATCAATTATTTTCTGAGAATTCTACATGATTATCAAAATCAAAAATCAATTGAAATTTAAATAGAAATTATTTTAACATTCTCTTTTAATTAAAGATAATAGAAAAGGTCAGTTTTTAATACATTATTTATTAAACAAGAATTTTATTATGTGTCTTTGAAATATATCTAAATATTATTATTTCATTAAAAGTTATAACAACGAAAAATTAATATGTGATACATTGATTAACAACAGTTTCAAAGTATTTTTAATCTGCATTAAAAAAATACAACTGATTATAAAGGCAGATATTTTATTAGAACGAATTAATTATAAATTTGGAAATAATTTTAAAGCTCGGAAGCTTCTATTAGCTAAACAGCGTAGGCGATACGTTATATATATTATATATTACTCGTATTCTATATTCTATGTATATATCTCGAGGCGAGTCATGCGTATGTTTTACTAAATTCTACAAATAATTAGTGAACAGAAATATTGGATTCGCGGTTTTTTTTCTAATATCTGTCATAATGAAAATATCTGATCTGATGTTGATCGATTTGGCCTGAACTCCCAATGATATCTCCTAATATTTCCTCCGCCTATGGTTCGTAAGTATTGTATATGTTATAATAGTGAAATAGAGTATAATATTTCCTGATCATTTCATTTTGATATTTTATTTTCATTGCTAGATTATTATTCAATATTTTTAATTATAATGAAATTTGAGAAAATGCAAAGTTAGGGACTTGAGACAATTTATAAAATAAAATTAACATAATTATCGTTAGAAAACTATAGGTAAATTAACAATATATACATTCATTAATAGTATTAATTTAAATTAATTGATTTATTTGTTGTTTTTTATTATTAAGTTCATTTATTAATTTTTCTAGTTAATAGTTAATTTCTTCCCTTAAAAGAAACTTATCTAATTTTGTGGTGCTAGGGGATTTGAAAATTATTTGTCGCAATATGAAGATTTCGCTTACAGTTTCTTTCATGTCCGACCTCCATCCACAACACTTATTTTCTCTCATGTTTCTTGCTTCTCTTAATCATGTGATCTATATATTTAATTTTTTTTGATTCATTATAATAAAATTTAAAGAAATAAAAATTTTCACTTTGTTAATTTATATAAATTTCAATTTAAACTAATTGTGAGTCATACGCTTTGCCAATACTCTGAATAATTTGTGTACAGAAATATTAAATTTTCTTAGCGAGATTTCATATAATGTTGTCCGATTTGTCCTAAATCTGAATTATAAGAAAATTATAAATTGCCTCCTCTTCCAGACCAATTCATTTACCCATCCATGTTGTATAAGGCATCTTAATTTCTTAACACTACGTTTTTTTAAATTTAAAATAGAGGGAGAGAAAGAGTTTCTAATTATATTCGAATAGTCCATTATATTCTATATATCAGTATTTTTTCTGAATTTAATACCAAGTTGATTTTCAAAATTTTCCATTCTTAATGCATATGATTGATTACATGTGTTAAAATTTAAAAAATTAAATATTTTAATTTATAAATTTATATATATTGTAGGGAATTTAATTAAAAACAATTCTCTACTTCTTAAGAGGTTTTTATTATTTCATAATACATAAACATAAACGTAATAGTCAGAATGGTGATCGAAAGCATAATGGACAGGAAGCTAACATCAGGTCCGATCTGAGGCGTTTACGGCGCCTTGGCGAACTAAAGGCAGCACCATACTTCCTCTTAAAATTTTAAATTTAAATTTCTCTTACAATATGTAATTTAATATTATTTTTTATTAATATCATATCAAAAAAGAGAATTTATTTAAAATTAAAAATAAAACAAGAAGCTTATTAATAAAAAAAATATAAAAGAATACAATAATTTTGATTTAAAACAAATTTTCAAAAAATACTCAATATATAAAAGTCAGAAATTTAAAACATCTCGTTTATATCATTTGTCTAAAAAATCATATTTTAATTTTATATAACCAAGAAATCATTTTTTCATTTAAAATATATAATTGAAACAAAAACAAAAATAATATAATTTAGTCATTTTAATTGACGTTTTGAAAATATTTTTGTATTCATAAAATATTAAAAATAATACATATATATATTCTGTTTTTTTTAACCTTTCACTTTGAAATAGAAAAGAAGAAATATTCAAATATATAGAAAGAATAAATAAAAATTAAGTTAAATATGATCTAAATATAGAATAAATTATTTAATTGAATTGATATTTGAATATTAGAATTTAAAATAAAAAGTGAAATATTATAATAATTCTTTGATTGGGAATCGCTATGATAATTCATTGTTTAAAATGCTTCCGCTAGGGCCAGTGAGCCGCGAGCTGCTCTTGAATGAACAACACGGAGAATTATATAAACTTTAAAAAATTAATTTCTGCGGTTATTGATTAGATATTAATAAAATGTATAGCCTATGTTACTCTAGAGGTATATAAGAATATTGTGATGTAATTTCATAGAAATCGGTTCAGCCAATTCTGAGTCTATAAAATAGTTATTTTCCGGACAGACAGACAGACAGACATGAAAAATTCTAAAGTCACTTTTGGATTCTAGAGGTCATGAAACGCGAAGATATGCAAAAAAATTTTAAATTCTGAGCAATGTGCAGACAAAAACCTTTTTTTTTTATATATAGACTAGTTATAAAATTCGAATTAAATTTCTATAGAAGTATTTTCATTCATTTTGAGAAAAAAAAAACTTTAAAATAAATAATTTGGTAAATATAATATTTCATCACTGAGGTATTTACAATTCTTCTAATCTGACAAAAATTATCTTTTTGGTTTCTGGATTTAAAAAAAAATTTTAAATATGAAAATATATTATCCTCAATCCCAAACTGAATAATAAATAAAGGCTTGTTATCATCGATCTACTTAAGTTTATTTAAATTTTAAAACAAAGTTTGAGAAAAGATTATACTTAATATAATTGTTTATTGGAGGGGGAAAGTCTCATGGATGAAAATTTTCATCAACGATCTGAGTAGAAGTAGAGTGAGCAACGATAATCCTCAAGGGCTAAGCTAAATGCAAGTGTAAACGAACTAGACAAAAATAAACTTTTCAAAAAAAAAAAAATAAATAAATAAAATAAAAGAAAGATCTCGATTCTCGAGGAGTGTTATAAATGATGTTTGAATCTGAACGTTAGATACTTTAGACAGACAATGACCGCCCAGGGGCCCCATTTACTCTTTTCCAAGTGTGAACACTGCAGTCTCTGGCAATGACGTCCTTAAGCAATGGGCCCCTTTTCAAACTAAGAGCCGACCGTCTGCATTTGCTATCATCTTTATTTTCTCCCCCGATTCTTTATGATCTGATATCTGGTTTTTCTTTTGTATGAAAAGGTTTCCAATTCAAGTGTCTCGACCAACAACATATACAATTATTATGGTGTAGTCATAATTAACAATCATCATCCAATACGGATAAAATAATATTTCAGGAATAAATCCAATGGTATTACACACAATATTACTTTTATAAATATTATACTACCGACCGACTATACTAAGGGAGATATTGTTTTTTCACCAAATTTCACATGTGGAGATTTTTACATATTTTCCACCAATCATTTTCTTAACCGAAAAAGTATTTTTAGCATGATGTCTGTCCGACTGTCCGTCTGTGTGTCTGTATAGATGTGTACAGTTTGAACGGCTCAACGGATTTTGATAAGATTTGGTATATTTACTTAATGCATCAGTATGATGAATTGATCAACTTTTGGTGTATATCTAGAAACCGGAAGAGAGGCTCTGAATGAACAAAACAAAAAAACAAAATAAAAAAAATTAAAAATTAATTTCTGCGTTTATTGATTAGTTATTGATATAATTTATTGCTCAATTAGAGGTATTCTCGTATAAGAATACTGTGAAGGAATTTCATAGAAATCGATTCAGTCAATTTTGAATCTATAACACCACAATTTTCCAAAAAGACTAACCGATGGACAAACATGAAAAATTCTAAAGTAACTTTTGGATTCTAGAAGTCGTGAAACAGGAAAATATGCAAAAAATTTAAATTCTGAGCAATGTGCAGACAAAAACCTTTTTTATCAATATAGATTTATTTTCTGAGTGTGATTTTAATTTCTTTCTTATGAGTATTAGTGTGCCATTCGAACCCTAAATGTTTGATTATAAGAAAGTCAATGGAATATTATATTTGTTGAAAAATAATTCTATTTTTGTTTCTATTTTTCAGACTATTTTGCTTTTTTCGCATTCGCTAACAATCTTTTGTTCTATTGGTGTGCTTTGGTGTGTATTGAAATTACTCCCCGAGGCCACCAAGTATTTATTTAATAACGGCTGAACGTCCTTTGGCCACAAATCGAAGCGACGACGTGTAGATAGGCCAACTAACAATTGCATGAAAAAGTAGTCATAAATTCTGATGTGGGATTAATTATTAGAGAGCATTGTCTCTATGCGAGAAGGTAGGAAAAACGACCTTAAGGGCCAGAACTGCCCCGCGCACGCCCCTTATCCACTGTGCTTCTGCACCACTTCCATTGAGGATAAATGACCCGTTGCTATTTTCATTATGCGGCCTCCCTGGAAAACGATTTATTGGCTTAGCTTCTATTGGGGCAAAAATGAATTAGCCAACGTGTCACAACGATATAGTGAAAATGAGCATGTTAACAATTGTATTGATCTATAAAAGCATATTTATGTCCGGTTCTATCTATTTTAACTAACGATTTCCTTTGTATAATTTTATTTAAATATTTTATTTAAATATTTCCTTTCTCATTGATACGATATTATCTTAATAATTGAATTCCAGGAGACAATACTATTCATATCTCGATCATTTTCATAGGTATTCATCGATTCATTTAATCGAACTAAAACAGTCATATTAAATTTCTAACAATTATCTTCTAATATTATAATTAAAAAGAAAACTTATTAATTTTATTATTAATAAAATATACAATATATAAACTTTGTAATGAAAAAAGGAACATTTTAAAATAAATATAGAATACAAACATAGCTGTGGGAAGTCGACTTTATTTATGGAGAATTTGTGGAAATACTCATTCAATTACTCACTCTATAGCAATACAGCCATTTAAAGCTCTAAGTCTATCAAGACAGTTGTCACCTAGATTCTCAAACTGTGGTTCATGTACCGTTGGTGGCACCTTATTATTGGAATCTGACAGTGGTACATTTAGTATAGTTACTTAAAGTAACGAAATCATTTTAGTGGTAACTTTTTGTTGAAAGATTCTTTTGTACCAACTTCAAAAAGTTTGAAAACCTAGAGAGTAGGGCGATTAATGATCAAAACATTGGATTCTTGATTTTCATGATCGTAGGACGCTAATTCTTATTTCAAAGAGCAAACCAATTTTGATTAAATAGTTTCAGTGAACCTCGCACCAGAAGGGTCTGGAAATAGAAAAATAAAAATAGAAATAGAAAAAAATAGAAAAATTTCTTCGACTAGTTATTATGGGATCAAAAATCGAGTAATAGCCGTTAGATAGTCATTTTGCGGGACCTCACTCAAATAATAAATAATAGTGCAAAAGATATTATATATATTTTTTTCTATATTGTAATTTTAGACAATTACTATTTATTTTTAATTTCAAGACAAACTACAATGTATATCTTTGTTTAATTATCATTAGAAAAATTTATATGTAATGAAGACATATCCTTTATTTTCCTGTCTTTATTCTCTGCTAGTTTTTCATTTTTATAAAATTAGCCCATATTTAAACTTTCCTTAGAAATTACTATAGTATATGTAATTTCTTAAATTTATAATCTAAGTAATTTTAATATATAAATATAAATCTACAATAGTTAATCTGTCCTGTAATTCGATCAGTCCCTCTGAAATTATTTTCTAAATATTAATGTTTTCTCTTGCTCTATAACTTTCACCTATAATCAATTTTATAATTTCATTTTTTGAGCATTTGAAATGTGAGAAAAACCTCATACATTGTTGCTCATTATTACCCACCTTAGTATTTTAGATACTTTCCTTCTTTTAATTTTCAATTTTCTTAGTATCGAAATTTAATTATAGTAGATAATGTCCAGGCGTGAGGAAGAATTATGATATTTTGAATTATTAAAATAAAAATTATAAAATAAATTTCAGCTGAATAGACGTCAAGTGGAAATATGTTATTTTTCAGTGGTCTCTTGGAATTCTGCAGCGAAAATGAGAATTATATAAAATGTAGTTTCTCATGAATATGCCTTGATACTAGATAGACCATGGCTAATATATTTTTCACACACCAAAATAGCTGAGTTCAAGTTTGCATGTCAGTAATAATTTCATTAATGATGGTGTCAAGCCCAAGTAATGACTCTTTTGATCTCACTGGTTATTCAGTGTTGTACGAGGTATGATCAAAACAGAAGGTGAATGTTGAACCATCACTGATACTTATATGTACATTCGATTATCGGAACATATATGTTTCTCATATGTTGGTATTATCAGCCATTTTGGATTAGTAGTTTGTTTTTGACAACTGAAAAAGTTAGTCACTTTTTTGTGTGTTCTTCGATTTTTTAAAGAATTTGTATTAAATTTCTCCTTAAAAATGAACTAAAATGGTCCAACGAACTTAAAATGTTGTCTGTGGCGAGTTTACTTTGTCTCAAAAAAATGTTTATAAGTGGTACAAGCGCTTTAAAAAAGCACGCCAAGTTCGAACAAATGTGAAGGTTTTGCTCATTGTTTTCTTAGATTACATGATGCATCATGAGTTCTTGTCAACAGGTCGTACTGTTAATGAGGAATACTACAAGAAAGATATGCAATGATGAATGATCGGAATTATGGAAAAATAAAACATTGATTCTGCATCATGATAATGCACCAGCTCACACATCATTGCTTGTTCGTGATTTTTTGGCCAAAAACAACACCATAATCATGCTTAAACCACATTTTCTATTGTCATTCATCAATTTTTCTCTTCGTTCGTTATAATATTTGTATTAAACACGCATTAATATCTTAATTTAAAATCTTTTAACCTTACTCAACTAATCAAGTATTTAATTTGATTAACAACCTTTCATCTCCACAACGCTTTAGCAGTTTTTTAAACTGACAAGACTGCGGATTGCAACAAAAGAATAAGGACACAACAAAAGTTCAGTATTTCTACAAAAACATCTTTGTTATTTTATACAATTATTTGTTAATTATTATTATTAATAATATTTTACTAATTTTTTAACTAGGTGAAATTCATATCTTCCAGTATTTCAAACAATAAGTTAGAATAAAACTTAGAGTTATAGCAAATAATAATATTTTTCTCATCAAACCAATAAAAAAAACTCAATAAATTTGTCTATTATTAGAACTGAGGAGGGTTATTTTAATCCCCAGGTGATTTATTTTTTATTAAAACGTTAACTCATTTTGACTGTTTCTCTCCGGATAGTAATTTTGCTGTTTCATTCTGATACCTTTGTTTAGATGTTACTTTGCTCTTTTCTCTAATATGTCTACTGTCTGTCCACAATCGGAAATTGTCCCGGGGCCGAATTTGATGGAAACCGAACGGAGACACAATTCATTCTCCCAAGGACCTGGGGCTGTCTGCTCCTCTTTGCCTCCAATCATCAATGGACCAGAATATATTTTTATTTTATTTCATTTTCGTTATATATATCTAAGCAAGAGAGGAAGAGAGAGAGAGAAAGAAAGAGGAACCAACGCCCCGTTCTATAAAGCTTACGTTCTCTTGATGTTATGACTCTTCGTATAGCAAAAACAAAAACAACCATTCGCGGTTTAAGGTTTGAAAATTTCGTAACAATTTCGTTCGTATTTCTCCCACCCCTTCACTCTTCTTCTCGATCGAAGTCATAAAAAAAAACCGTACTATGGGAGAATGGAGAGGACAGAGGGGGTGGAGAAAAAAAAGTTAACTGAGAAAGTGGGCAGGTGGGGTAAAGCATCCGGGAAAAACGAACGGAAACAATAACGTCTTGTTTAGAGTTCGCTCTAAAGCGGCAGTCGTTTTATTGCCAATGCAGACAATAAATGCGCGACTCACCCTCTCCTTCTCAGTTTTCCTTTTTTTTAATATCTCCTTATTATTTTGAATTCTGTTTACATTGAACCATTAGACAAATATTAACTTAAATCATTCTAAATAAAAATCTCGATCAAATTCAATGAATTAATTACAAAAAATATTAATAAACTTAATTTAATGTCAGTCAAATGAAAGAAATAAAATCTACTTTAGCAAATAAAGTAATATTTATTGGAAAGCTTTATTTTATAATTAAAATTGTTAACTCTTTTATTCTTAAAAGATGCTGCTGAAAAAGAAGAATATATTTCTTATTTAATATCTTTCTTTCCATTTTATGATTCTATTTAGTGATTATATTAAATTGTTTTTGACTTATAGACGAAAGAATGAAATATTGAGTGTCCCTGAACTCTTTAATCAAAAGATAAATTTTCAGTTAAATTTTAATTAAAAATAGTAAAAATTTAATTTGTTAAATATGTTAGTAATTTTTGTTATTTTTATTTTTAATTTCGGAAATCTATAATACTTATTCATTATGGTCTCTGCCTGTTCTCATGTTTCGTCATCAGTTTGAAGATAACAATGTTGGAAAATAAAAATATATATTATATATCAGGTGGTGGCCACACTTGGTGATACTTATAGCCATAATAATTAATTCGGAAAAAAATTTTCTTTTGTTTTTTTGTGTGTCATTACTAAGAGCCACGGTTTGTCCAGCATGGTTATATATTATTATTATTATTATTATACAGAAGCTACGAAGCTTGGGAGTTATAATCACGGGTTCAAGACCCGGACCTGGGAAGAGAATTTCCTAACTGAAGTCTATGGTCAACCCAACTTCCGTGATTAATATTGGGAAGCTACTTGATAAAAACTCCGATCAAGAAAATCAAATTAAAGGTTGATAGGACTCGTTCTGCTAATCATAGAACCCTTAATTTATATAATCGATTTTTGAAAGGCGCTGTTCTGGTGTAGGATGTACAAAAGTCAAAGATTATTATTATTACTAGTATTATAGTATTATTATAAGATTAATTTAAATTAAAAATTTAAATTTAATTTTCAAAAAAATTACTATTATTTATATACAGTTTATAATGTCATTTATTTATTGTTTCCGATTTATTTATTGTATTCTCTCCAATATTAATATATGAATAAAGATATTTTTTATAAGATAGAGATATTTATTTCATTTTAATATGGATATTTATAATAATATATTTAAATTATATCATATTATATTTTATATTTTGGTATCATATAAATTTAAAAATAATGTAAGTAGTTCTTAATACGAAAAGTAACAGGGTGGCTGTCCACACTATGCCATTACGTAACTCTTATTGCCTATATCAAGGGGCCAAATTTAAATTTTATTTAAAAATTAAAATAAACTTTGTTTTGCGCTTTTACTAAGATATTTAAAATATTTTTTTCTTTAGAAACAAATTATAACTATATATTTTGCTAAATGTTTATACAAAAAATTTAATTGTCCTCATGGTTATACGTTATACTAATATTTGAACCAATTCGAATATAAATCTTTATTTCAAATTTAAATATCTCTCTCCAATAGGATCATTTCAATTTGATATTTACAATACTTATTAAACCTAATATATACATAATTTAAATAAAAAACAAATTAAATAAACAAAAAAAAATTCAAAATAAAATTTAATATCTAGTTTAAATAGAAATTTTAAAATACATAATACTTAAATTATATTATTTTACAGCATAAATTTATTTATGTTTTTGAAAAAAGGCATTTTTTTACTATTGTAGTAATTATAACTAAGTTGAATAAAGTTAAGACACTAAAAATATTGTTTTTCTCTATGCTCTAGTAAAAATTAAATAAAATTTGTTTTTATCGTAATATAACTATAATAAAAAAATATAAAATAAATTATATTTTTAAAGTAATGAAAGTGAAATTGTTAATTTATACGTCGACTTGAAATGTTTCTTTTATATTATGAATTTTACTTTCTGTTTTATAATTTCTTCCTTTTTTCATTTTCTCTCTCTCTCTTTCTCGCTCAAGTAATATTTATTTTCCCCGGGGGGGCCCATTATAACAAATAAGATTGTTTTTAATTAATAAAATGAATGGTATTGACCTTTGATATTTATAAACGGATCTTTTTAAAAATTCATTTGAGTAAATTGTTTTAATTTGGATTAAAAAAAAAAGTTGAGTTTAATTAGAAAAGGAATCGCTTATCTAGAAAATGATTAAATTTGGTCCATTGGAGGGGCAATACAATAAATCTTGCTTCGGGCTAATTGGTGGGGTTCCAGCACCCTTGGAACACGTGTCTTTGCGGCTGGCCGAGATAAATCCTCCAACATCAAGTCGGGGACTTTCCGGGACAATTCCCGATTCATCGCCCCGGTCAGCAAGGAGTTGAGCTCACAAATGTACGCGATTTATCCCGGATCGTTGACTTCCGGTTTCACCCAACTGGTCCACCCATCTTCCAGTACTTGCCGGAACTCAATTAGATTCCACTTTGTGTCTAAACTCCGGTCCCTTTATCACCGTTGGACATTCAGTTCTTATTTACACCATTACTTAAAAGTTGTTTTGCTCGGGCTGCAGATGTGGACGCGGCAATTGGAATGGATGTCGATGTCTTTGGTTTAAGTAGCAAAAACTAAAAAAAAACTTCGATTCTCTCCCCCTTCCCCTCCCTCTCCCTCTCTAAAACCCATCCAACCACTCAGGATTAAAGTAAAAAAAAAGAGTAAAATTCAAAAAGAACATTAACGATTTCTATATAAAAGAGTGTGTACCAAAAAAATACAATATTTAAAATAAAATAGTTTATCATAAATACAGAACATGATTTTATGAAATATGGGGTTTAGAATATATATATATATATATATATATATATTCCAAATATAAAAATATAATTAAATGAATTTAATTGATTTTATTTTACTAATGAAATGGAAATAACAAATCATTTTTAAAAGAAACTAATAAAATTATAAATATATATTTTTATAAATAGATTATCAAAATTCAGTGAATGTTCAAATGACATTTAACCAGTAGAAAAGAGAATTTCTCAAGTGCTCTTAGGTCAACTTTCAATTCAAATGTATTTTCTTAGAAATATGCCTCCAGAGTTAAATCCAAGATTTATTAAAATCATTTAAAATTAAGATAGAAATTTCATTCGAAATCTCAGCCATGTTTTTTTTTATAAATGAAACATTGGAATTATTTTAATTAAAATGTGAATAAAAATTAAAAAACAATTTAATACTAATTCAACTTTAAATGATTGACAGTTTTATATTTTATGGCCTTAAAAGGGTCAGACATCCCTCGACCCTCTCGGATAATAAACACGATTTGTGAATTGGTTAGTAAAATAGAATGGTGGCCTATCTCAAAGGCAAACCTAGCTCAATATCTTTTCCCCTATGATATTTTATTAATTAAAAAATTAATAGAGGCAATTTTGTAACAATTTAATAAATATAAAAATATATAGATTAGAGGATGTTTGTTTCAAGTATATATTCATGATAAGATGCTAAGAACTAAGAAGAGATCGAGGGGAAAAACTATGATCTTTGAAGATATAACATTTAAAAACAGAAAAGTCGAATAAATAAAAAATTTTCAGAATATTATATAAAGTTAAAGGAGTTTTATATTCGTGAGTTTTTGCTTTCATCACTTTAATTATTATTATATTCGTTTTTTAGAGTGAAGAGGGGATAGATTATGAGTAGATGAAGTTTACTATTAAGGATTTTTCTGAAGGTAATATAATATCAATTTTAGAACCTTTTTATTTTACACACTGCAAACTAAACCAGTTGAATTCGTCAAATCAAACATAAGCATTATATACGATACATCTGATACGATTGGGCTTGATCTGTAATATGAAAGTGTAATTAAAATTTTTTGTAATAGTAATAACAACATTTATAATAATAATAATTATAACAAAAATATTATTGTATACAAATATTTTAAAATAGAAGATTTATTAGAGATTATATTTTTCTTTGTATGTTCTGTTTGGATACTGTCAAAAATAACCATTGTTTTATTTTATTTATTCTATCATTCTCTATCTATATATTTATTCTATATATTTTCACAAAATATTTATATTATTTTTAAAAATATTATTAATAACAATAAAAATCATTATATTTTATATTAAATAGTGTTATTAGAAAGAAATATGCATTCGACTCAATAATTCTCAATATATTGAGGGATTTCACTAATTTCCATTGAAAACCAGAAATAAGATCATATCAAATCTGATATAAATTAAAATCGATTCATTTAAAGCATAAAGTGAAATATATAATTAGAATATGATTTTTAAATTTTTTATAAATGAATGTTTTTTTTCTAATGCTTACACTTGTATTGTTATTAATCTTCTTTTTTTCAAAAAAACAAATTCTGCTTATTTAATTTCTTAATAGTTTTGTGTTTGACATCATCTTTTTGCTTAGTTGAGGCCGCTTTGAGAGAAAATGAGAGATATAAATTGATCGGTTGAAGGTGACACTTATTGATATAATAAACGGTAGGATATGTAATCAAATGTTGGAAGAGAGTTAAAAGAGATGGTTGGGTCGGGGGGAGAGGGGAGGGGGAGTTCATTTGAACCGAGGATGCCAGATGCAAATTCGCCTTTGCACCATTTGTCTACTACCCTTCTCGTCCCGGGGTGTCTTGTTTCCGCCCCCCTGGACACTCAATGCGTTCTCGGAGCCACCCCCTCACCTTCCCTACACCTAGTAGAAGGGCTTGAGCAGCCCTCTCTCGACCGAAACCTGAGGGTGATTTCAGATTTAATTAAATTAAAATTACAATGTAACGAGTGTCGGGCGGCTAGCTCGAATTAATGAATGCACATTACTTGTGAGTCCTGTGAAGGAGTGTGAATGAAAGGGGTTTTGCCCGGATACCGAATTGGATAGGAACACGCCGGGGGCCACTGCTCGACGACATCTTTTGTTTTAATATCTTGCTTGAAACAAAAAAAAAATTATACAAAATCTTAAATTAATAATAAAAAATTTAATATGTAAATATTTAAATACTTGATCAAAGTCACTATAAAAAATATATAAGTAAAAAAATGAATGAATTAAAAATTTGAGTTCTTAAATTATTTATAGTATTATACAATAAATAATTTCAAATATGTATACTAATCGATGACTGTGTCTGTCTGTCTCATGTGAGGTAATCAGTCTTAAGATAGCAATGTTGAAAAATTAAACTTAAAATAGTATATATCTTAATTAATATTGATTATAATTTTTAAAAATGAATACAAAATATAGTACTTTAAGAAAATACTATAATAACTTAAATTTTTTAACAAATATTATAGAAAATTTAATTATATTTATAATTTTATTATATTAAAGATTATATAATTATTTAATTAGATTAATATGTGGAAAAGTGGCTTTGATAAATGCACACGCATTCTCCCTCGTCTTCGTATTCCCTTTCCCTATGCAATCTTTTGAATGACCACTGCTTGCAGGTAAAAAACTTGAAAGAGCGTTCTCTTATCATTTATTGAGCTTTGAAAGCTTTTAAATTCTTACTCCATTGAGAAATCAACCTGTAATCTAAAGAAATCAATTTAATTTTTCATTTTCTATAATTAACTAATAAGTAATTAAATAATTAAATATTTAAATTAAAAATATTATTAGTATTAGTATTATTAGTAAGTAATTCAATCTCAAAATTCTATTTTATTAAATTTTATATTTATATATTATTTATTTATTGATACTTTTTAAATATTTTATTTTAATTTTCATTAGGTTGATTGATATTTTTTTCGAGTATTTTTAATGAATACTTGTTTTGTTTTTTTATATAATTTTTTTGATTATTTAAAAAACTAGTATAAAATAATTATTTCTATATATATATATATAATCAGGAGAAATATTTTTTATTTTATTTTTTATTGATTAGTATCTTCTTGAACTTTTGACTACTCTGCAATAATTGTATTAATTTATATCTATATAGTATTTATCAGAAATTAAAAAAAATAATAAAAGAAATTAGTTGGAGTGTCTCAACTCGACTACTCGCAATTTGAATTGGAATAAATAACATATTATATTATATTTAAATTAAATTTAATTAATTATAAATTGTAAATTAAAATTAATAAATAATATTTATTGGCTCTTTGTTGATGGCACCACGTCACGTGTTGGCGCGTGAGATTTGCAGTGTTAAAAAATTAATTCTGGTACGTTCAGCGATTCAATCAAGCTGAAATTCTATATAAAGCAGTTTTATATAATTTTTAATCATGTGAAAAATTAACAAACATATATCTTTATTTTTACGGTCACTTTAGAGGAAAAAAAATCAAAACGTTGTAGGTAATGACCCTCTTCCGGTTGAGTTACATTTCTCAAAAGTTGATAGAAAACTACGAATTTTGAATAATGCCCATGTACCAAATTTCATGATTCTAGCTCAAACCGTTTTTGCGTAATCTTGTCTACTCATACACACACACACACAGAGGGAGAGAGAGACATTTTTCTCAACCTTAGTGAAAATGATTCAGGAACCTTCAAAACGTATAAAAACATCAAAATCTCAACATCGAAAATTTCCGTGATCGCAATACTATCTCTGCCGAGATAGTAATAATCAATGAATATATTTCAAAAATACTAAGAAAACTAAAACTTAAATATTAAGATTATAAAAAAGTAAAAATAGCATACAAATTAAAAAAATCAGAAAGTTTAAAAAAATTAATTTCTAAGATATTATTTCTTATCTTACACCCCCCCCCCATCCCCCAACGTTAAAAGAAATTCAATAATAATAATAATATGTTAATCAATATCATATCTACTATATAAAGTTTGTTCAATTATTTTAAATGTGAATAATAATTACAATTAGAGTTATCAATTTTATGCATATTATTTTTAAGGTTGAAAAAATATAAGAACTTACAGGTACCTAATAATAAAGATGATTTTTTAGTGTAACTTGGTGTTTACTTGGGATACCTGCCAGTGAAATGAAACAGGTGTCATCTGAATACTTTTTTGTTCTCTAAAAACAACTTTAAAGTCAAATTAGTCAATTTTGCATTAATTGAATTAAATTTTTATTTCGAATTCCCTAACACACAATACAAATTAAATTTTAATAAGTTCAAATGTAATTCATTTAAATTTAAATAAATTATTTTTTTTGATTTAGTATTAAAAATTATTATTTGACAATATAGGAGATATTAGGGAATTGGGTGGTGATAGGAATTAAATGATAATGGATTTAGATAAATGATAATTAGAGAAATGTGGTAGCAGAAGCCAAGATCATGCATGTTCAGAAAGACTTAATTTCTTTCTTAATCGAATAAATATTAGTTAATACGCCCTCATGTTTCTGATGGTGCCATTTTTTATTAGATTTCACAGGGCCACGACAAACAGATCATAATTTAAGACACAAAACTTAAGACTGAAACTAGAATAATGAATAAAAATAATGAAATAAATAATGAATAAAAATAAAATAAATGTAACCTATTTGCTTTAGTTTTAAAATTAAAATTTTAATAATTTTGGTATAAAGTGACTTTTTACAATTCTTGATTTAATTCTAATTATATAAACTCACTTTGTTATTGAAGGAAAAGTATAATTACTGCTCAAAATAATCTATATATTATATTATATCGTATATTATATCTATGTATCTAGACAAAATTGAGTTTTACTCCTTCCCTTTAAGTCAACTCAAGAGAGATTCACTTAAGCGAAACGGTCATGGTTCAAAGACGGATGTCGATTCAGGGTAACTACCCTTATCATTGAGATGAGTGGGTGGGGTTCGTTTTGAAATTGAATTCAATCTCCCTTCATGTTTCTGTTGGTGTCTTTTTCTATTAGAAGTCACAGGGCCACGACAAATTAACGAGTAAAGAAGGGACGCCTTCCAATTAAAACTCCTCATTATAAGGATACGATGAGTGGACTGCTTGTTGCACACCCCAAGTCTATAAAAATAAGAATTTATATAATCTTGTACAAAGGAATTAAAGATTTTAATTATAGGATTGCGTTATTTGAAATCAGTTCTTAGGAAATAATGGGGGAATAAATACAATAGATCAAAAATTGAGGGAAGATCGTATATATGACACTGAATGAAATCTTAGAAATACTACCACCAGTTAAACTTATACCAAACACAAACACATTTTTTTTCCTATTCTCCCCCTCATTTTTTTTATGGAATACAAGGACAAATCTAGAGGGGAAGCAAACAAAGATAAATGTTATTCCCTTTTAATCATTCTTTTATAACAATAGTTGTTATCATTTATTTATTTCTAATCAAAAGTAAAGCCATTCTGATTGATTCTTATGTAAAGAAAAATATAATTGTTTATGTTGTGAAGTTGTTTTATTAAATTCTATCATTTTAAAATTATGAAATTTATTAGAAATATACAATTAAACATTAAGTTAAAATAAATACTCTTTAAAGGAGGGTATTTTTTATCATGCTTCCTTTTTTAACCTACACATATTGTTTAGTTTACCCCTTGAAATTAATTTTTGGTATAAAACTAAAAATGATTTATGCCTGGGACTATCTCAGTTGAAAGAACACGTTTCAACCCACAAAATGAAAAATAATATTAATTCCAGCAATGTCCAAAATTATTAAAATATACTATAAATTTTTATTTTTAAACCAATCAAATATCGTTTATATCAAAATAATTTATTCTAAATTTTGTCATTTTAGTATAAATGAGTATTTAAGTGAATAACAATTTAAGAATTGGATTTATTGTTTTTAAAAGATAATAATATAAAAATAATTAATAATCCTCCATTTTAATAACACCAAAAGAACATTATAGTTGAGATAGGGGTTCCTCAAACATAATATTAAAACAAACTGAAATAGAGAGAGAAGAGAAATAAATTCGAGGAACTTGCTATCCAATTGAAGAACATATGGAAACTGGACACTGTCACAACCTGTCCTCTAGTGATGTCAGTGAAGGGAGTCGTATCGCTCAACTTTGAGAGAAATATTGAGAAGCTAGGATTATCAAACACCATATCAGTGCAAGCACAGAAGGCAATAATTCTACAAACATAGCATATAGTGAGAAAGTTCCCCATTTGAAGATTATCCGAAGGATAGTGTGGGTCAGGGTGAACTCCCTTCCCACATCGACTGAGCCTAACCTCTAATAAGATCTGAAAGAGATAGCTAAAAAAATTTCCAGTAGCAATGCTGAGAAAGTGTAATAACTCGGATAATAATAATAATAATTAATTAATTAACTTTTTGAAAAATGCTCTGTCATAAACATAAAGAAAGGAAAGACGGAGTATTTGGGAGAGACTGTTGAAGGCATTGCTGAGCTTGGACAGGATGACATGTATAAGTACCTAGGGGTTCCTCAAAATATGAAGGTCAACCATAAACAACTAAAAGAAATGTTCATCCAGGAAAAGACTCCCAATACTCCTGAACACCAAACTATCAGGCAAAAACTTAATTACTGCCATAAACACCTGGGCCGTTCCTGTGCTGACATACTCCTTCGGAGTTTTGAAGTGGACTGAAACTGACCTGGACAGTCTGGATAGGCTTACTAGGGGAACTCTTAGGAAATTCCGGTGTCGACACCCAAGCTCTTCCGTCACTCGGCTATACCTACCACGGAAGGAAGGAGGAAGAGGACTAACTAACATCTTTAACCAAGAGGAAAACATAAGAAATAAATTACTATGTTCTAACGACGACCTTATCAAATCCATTAGGAGAATCGACGATGGATACATAACGGATAGATAGATAGATGAATGGATAACGTACTGCACTCTTTGGTGAAGTTTATTTCAGGGTTCCCCTTTCCAAAATAATTTTATTTTACTCCCCATGTGAAAGAGTTGAGAATTCTTTTTTAACTCCTTCACTAGTGACACAGGTGATCCGACATGCTCAACAATATTTTATTTTGTTTCGACTTGTCCAGACACCCTATATTTATTATTATTGATAACTTTCTATATTTAAAAAATATTCTATTATTTATAAAAGCTAAACATATCAGAACGTATTCAATTTCATATTTAAATCATGTATCGATATATGATAAAAATATTAATTTTTTTAGTAGACAATTTATTCAACAAGATACCTTGGTGATACAATCTTATTTTGAGAACCTGGTTCTTAGATGGGACATTAAAATGCTACGGTGATGTTTATGAATTTAATAAAACGGCTATAAATTGCGTTATGGAACTGATTTTAAGAATCTAATAATAATTTCAAACGGAACGTTTTATGATTATAAAGTTTTTTTATGAACACTTTTAACGTTTTTGATCCTTTTAACTTCTTTTTTTTGATCAGGTGTGAATGATTGAAAGAAATTAATTAACCCGCATTTCTTTATATATACGAGTATTTTGATTTATTTTAATTTTAATTTAGACAATATTTGTTTTGAATACTGAAACAAAAAACAATGAAATTTATTTGAAAATTTTAAATGACTTAATTATTATTATAATTCTACTAAAATATATTTAAAAATTTTTAAAATTAATAGAGAATAGTCAAATTGTATATATATATATATATATATTATATGTTATTTTTTATTTAGAATAATCATTCGATATATTTTAAGAATAAAAACAAATTTTAAAAATGGAAACTTGAAGCACAAATAGATACCCCAATCCAAATAAAAAATATGAAATAGATAGCTCTCCAAATGTTAAATCGTAGCCAAATGGTAAAGCCAAAATGAGATATTGAAAATATCAATAGAACTACACCACATTTAGGAGATACAATTCACATTATAAATAGAGAAAACCATTTAATTAATATAATTTTTGATTTAAAATCAAATGGAGTTAATTAAACAGGTCAATAGTTTTAAATAAAACTATTGAATAAAATGAAAATTAATTAAGAGCGTCAAGAATATTTTAACTCAAATAAAACCCATTTTCTCTGGCAATTCATTACAACCAATGAAACTTAAGTTCACTATTATATGAAAACGATTTTCTCGAAAGAAGAGGTATAAGCAGCTATTAGAGAACTTGCAGAAACGCTTTTTCGACATGACATAATTTCACTGGAACATCGTTGGACGAAGTGCATCGAGAGGCTTCAAAAAAATATTTGTTTTTTCATTTTTTTCTTTCAAATAATCCTCGTAACTTAAATTGATCTTTTTTAAAGACTTTCTTCGAAGAACCCTTCGAATCTCCAAACTACTAAATAAATAAAAAGTAAAATAAATGTTACAAATAAAATCCTAAAAAATAAACAATCTTGATTAGTATTTTAATTTTTATTTATTTATTGACTTTTTACTTATTTATTCACTTTATAAAAAAAGTAAAAATATTGTTTTTTCTAAGAAAATTTATGAAAGTTTTCATTTTATTTCACAATTCAATATTCGGATACAAAATTTTATAGTTATTATTAAAAAATTTTAATTTCAAGAATATTGCGATAGGCGGTAATGGAATACTAAAGTCTAGAGAGAAGTTTGTTTAGAGGAAAACCAATTTGGAAAGGACAGGACGATGCGATGTGCAGATAATATAAAGCTGGAACGTGAGGGAATTGGGAGAGAATCGGAATTGAATAAAGGGGGGATTTTTAGAGCTGTTTTTTTTTAAAGTCATGAGATATTTATCCTTAATTAATTTTTTAACAAAATAATAACATATTCTTAAAATTTAACATTTATATACGTGAAAGTGATTTGGTCTGTTTTTCTCTTTTAATTATTGGACTCGGTGAAAAGTTCTTTTTTCTCGTTTTGTTTTTAGAAACCTTTCTTTAGAATTAAAAGTGTTGCGTTAAGCGTTTCCGTCAGGCTTGATTCCAGACGGAACTAACGTCACAGCCTGGTAATGTTGACACGTGAAGCGATGGAAAGGTCTCGTCTAGGAAAACGAGACGGAAACTGCAACTCCGGGACCACCCATTTAGTGGAAGGGTCTGATTCCCAAGTGGAAGAAAGGACCTCCGTCATGATAGACGTTGCTTCTGGCATCGATAGCAACTCACCCTTCCAGCCCTATGACCCTCAACACTAAAAGCGATTCTGGAACCGACAACCCAAATTTATCGAAGCAACTCAAGTAACATTACTACCCGAGGGGTACTGGGATTTCACCAGGACTATTAAAGTGGCATCATGCTCGTTTTTTTATATATGTATACATATGCCATGCATTTTTATCCCATACAAAATAATGAATTTCTATTTCAATTCTGATTTATTGAACGACAATCGAAAAGAACAAACTTAATATATGATATTTTTATTTCTTTTTCAAGTCGCACTCCCCTTTTTCAAATCAGAATATTGTGTTAAAATTAAATTTACCACGCTACAATATATTTTTTGGATTCAATCTGAATGATGAAGCCTTTGAATTCAGTTAAATCAAAAATGAATACTTTATTATTTTCATATATATATATATATAATAATAATAATAATAAATAGAATTTTGACAAAGCAACTTTGTTTTTGAAATAGTTGGTTGTGAAATGACGTCATGGTTCAAAGCATTACTAAAATACCATTATCCATGAACTTTCACAAACTTTCCATCTGACATATGTAAATGAACTTGTTAACCTTACTAATAGTTCATTTATTTAAAAAAAAACCTGAAATGAATAATTTCAAAATGATATAAATTATAAAAAATAAATAATTGATTTTAAAAATATAATCATGTAATTTTGTTAGAATTTTTACTTTTCCCAAAATCAATTTTGTTAATTAATTTAATCGTTTACGGTTCATAATTTAAATATTGTTTTATTAAAGAAATTTCATCAGTGTGTATAGAGTTATCTTTTTCGGGGCACAGTAACGCAAACAATGAACAGCAACAGAGAAATTTTATTCTTTTCTAGATTTCGTAAGATATTACATTTTAGAAGATTCCTCTCATGATTATTTGTAGAATAATAAATATATACCACATATAGGTATATCATATTTAATCTAATCAACAATATATATTTACATAATAATATTAACTAACCATGCTATAATTATTAGATCTTTAATGTCTTATTATTTTTATTTGTATTATATTTCTTTTATGAAAAAATTTCAAACCAAGTTTAAAAAATTTATTTTAAAAGTTAATCTAAGTGGATATTTCAATAAAAGTCTTTAAAGAATGTCGTGATGGAGTTTTGAGCAATCAGCTATGCTTTGTTGTTTTAAGAAGTGAGAAATTTCTTTTTTTCTTTTCTTTTTCTTCTTTTTTTTATTAAACCTAAAAAAATTCCACTGTTTATTTTGTTTATAATTTATTTTGCTCTTATTTTCTAATGGATCATCAACATTCATGGTTTCTTTACTCTTGCTCCCCATTTCTTTTCTGCTTATTCTTCTACTTCTTCTTCCTATCGGGAAAATGTTTTGAATATTTTCACTCACTTGACGCCAGGGTTAATTTAATACAACGCCAAGGAATAAATTTGATACAATAAGAGCTGGATGGCAAAAGCGACGAGGAGGAACACTGCGGAAGCGAATTCCCGACACGGGCTCAGGGATTAAAGCTGACAATTCCAAAGAAATTAGCATAGCATCTTCCCAAGAAAAAAAAATATATTATATATTAAACCCATTAAGCACCACTAGTGTTTTTATAATATAATATTAACAGTATAAAATAAAAAAAAAATTACTAAGGAAATTACTTATAGGAGTATTTTACAAATAGAATTCCTTATAATTGATGAAAATTATGTAAAAAAATTAATTACATAATTTATATAATTAAAATTTTTTATAAGGACATAAATAATACGATAAAATTTTAATTATATATCAAATTAATTTATGAGGGTTAAACGCTTAATAGTAACCATACACATGTATGCTACTTTAAGAAACATACCTGGTTCATCAAGCTGTTGTTTGTTACTATAAAAATTTAAACAATATGATTGAAGAATATTCTTTTAAGAATATTGTGCATCTATTTATGGAAATAAGAAATTGGCTGGGTCCATTATTATGATAATCATCCTCCATTCAATTTTTCTTATATTATATTTATTTTCTATTTGTACATAGCAAAATACCATCAATCAATTTCTTTTTAAAAAATACAGAAATTATTTGTTACTATAAATCTCCTAAGAAACTCTATAATAACCTAATCAATGCCTACTCCAGTTTGGAGAACCTGTCTATCCATGTTCCAAAAGAATAAAAAAATATTAATATTGATGGATTCTAGAATATAATTAATAAAATTTACTAAACATTTCATTCTTATTTCTAAAAACTAAATATTCATTAAATAATTTAATTTATTCTAAATGTTAATAAAAATACAACTATATGAAGATATTTATTGGTATATATGCCTAAATATTAATAATTATATTATTTTAATTTCAAAACTAAAATTATTATATTGCAAAAAAAAAATACTCCAAACATGATAACAACACTAAAGGAGACAGTTTATCTAGTTATTTGAAATCAAAAATAAAATCTACACCACCTCCCCAAATCTACCCTATTCAAATACTATAATATTGAAACAAAAATGTTAGTGGCTCTTTAAAAACAAAAGAATTTTGTAAATTGCAACTTTTGACACTTCCCTCTCAAAAGGTTGCCGATCTTTGTCATAAGGGATTGATTAACCGGGTGTATTTTTACTTATATGAGGCACATAAATTATATAATGTCTTCTAAAGCCACCTTCAATCAAATATTTTGATTTGAATATTTATTGACATCTGTTATTAATTACTTTGATTTAAAAAACAAACAATTAAAATAATATATTTTATATGCAATTGAATTCTTTACTTCTAAAACCCCTAAATATGTAAATTTCAAGATCAGATAGATAGATACAATTTTTCTAGTATAATAAGTTTAGACATATTTATTTTTTTTACAATAGAATACTCAAATGAATCATTGATCATTAAATTGATTTATAATTATATCAGAATTAAATTTTAAACAAAGAAATAACAAAAAAAAACTATTTAAGTAAAAAACTTTAAAATACTATTAAATTATCTTTGTAATAGCAGTCCAAAATGAAACTTCTAACATAACTTTTCTTGATTGTAAATAAAAGTTAACTTATTTATGATAATCAAATATACATTTAATTTTGCACATCTGTTACGAAAATAGAAGAAAGAATAATAAGAAACATAAAAAAGATTTTTTCGAAAGAAATAATAAATATTTTAATTTATAAGTTGGAAATCATTTCTTAAGGAAATATATTTTATATTATTTTATATTATTAATATGTGAAAGACAAATTAAATCTTTGTATGTTTATTTACTGAAAAAGAATATTAATTAAGATTTTTACTAACTTTTATATAAAGTTCTTTATTAATTAATTTTTTTGCCATACATTAAAGAAATATTAAATGCATACTATACACCAATATATATATACTACTTATAACACGCTATCGTGTTCAATATGTGTCTGTGTGGATTTCTCATTCAATTTTAAATTTTGTATAATATTATTATAATATTGCATTTCTATAATATATAATTTATAATAATTTTAGACTATACATACTATTGGGTTGTCACATAAGTTAGTCCAATAGGCGTCAATATTCGCGCACTAAAATACGAATGAACTTATGTGTGTGTGTGACAACTCTATATTAAACAAATTATAAAAAATTAAATAAATTATAATTATAAAAATTATAATTTAAATTGAATCTAAAAATAACGAATATAATGAATTTAAAGAAATACAAAATATTAAATAAAAACAATTTCAATAATCAAGAATATTTCAATGGTATCCTGAACTTTTGAACCTGCGGAGTAGGGATCAAACTTCACCAAATTCCCATAAATGTTTATTATAATCAAATAATTAGTGTTATAGATGATTAAAAAAATTTAAATTGGTTAAATAGGCTTCTGAGGATTAATAACAAAAACATATTTCAAGAAAATAATCTCCATCTCTGATAAATGTTTGTGTCTGACTGATGACGAGAAGAACATCTTCGAAATTAATGATTTCATCATAATCTTCATTTTATTTTCTTTCGGTAAAATATTAATATATTTTAGTTGGTTTAAATATTAATTAATTTTTATTAATATATCCATAATTTAGTTTTTCTATTACTACATTTAAAAGAGTGAAAACACAAGGGTGGGGGAGGGGATGATAAAAAATGGAAAATAAATGTTATCATGAAGAAAATCAGCCGATGGAAATGGATGAGGAAACTCCAGGCAGGAAGACGAGAAGCCGCCTCCGCCAGTAAGAGGTGTCTAAGAGGGTGTGAAAACCTTTATTAATTAAAGTCAGGGGTGTCAGAGCTGAAAGACAGGCAGCGTGTTAGAAAGAGCGGATTTCGAGATCTTATCCCTTCTCCAGCTAAAAATACAAAACATCCTTCAGGTCTATTATTTCATTCTAGAAAAACATCGCCAATTGGATAAAACATAATTGTTTCGATATTATCTTACCATTCTATTGGCGTAATTACATCTCAGACCTCGAATTCAATTTTC
Source organism: Labia minor (assembly GCA_963082975.1). Taxonomy (NCBI): domain Eukaryota; kingdom Metazoa; phylum Arthropoda; class Insecta; order Dermaptera; family Spongiphoridae; genus Labia; species Labia minor. The sequence goes on from OY720344.1 coordinate 52,000,254, forward strand.
TTTTTATTTATTAGTATTATATTTTTATATAATTAAAATTAAATTTAATAATTTATTTTATACAAAAATATAACAAAACAAAATATTATTTTTTATCTAAAGAGTTTTATATTTTAAATTATTTTTATTAATAATACTACAAATAATAATATATGTTATATTGTGAACTTCATATCACAGGTGGCTCCACCATGTGCTTGTTTGCTGAAGTTTTAGATTTATTTCCCCATTCCAAAGCATTCATTAGTTTAGTTTAGTTTAAAAAAGTATGTTTATTATATAGCCAATTTGTGATACATACAATTTTTTTTTATGCCAAAACTTAACAAAAAAGGGTTTACAATAATTTTTACATTCAATGACTCATGGTCGTAATTAGTTTATATTTACATTTTTACTTTTTAAGATTATTTTACATTATACATATTTTAAAATAATTTTTATTTGACTTACTGACTAGGAAAAGGAAAACCTAATCTATATATCCATGTATGTATTCATAGTACCTATATGAAATAAATTACATAATTTACAATTTTTTGGCTACTACTATCCCAAACTTATTTGGCCAATTGCCCCCTATCCAGGACAAAATTTACTCAGCGCCCCCTTGGAAATTAACTTTTTTTAATTTTAATAACAAAAAGATAAATGTACCTATTTGCAAAATATTATAAATAAAGGTGTAAATTAGAATAATTGAATTTATGTATCTATTTATTGATCTCAGAATAGAAAAGTAATATATAAGTAATTTTCCCTAAATGGACCTGTGGCCATCACCGCCCCCCTGGATCGCTCTAGCGTCCACGAGGGGGCGGTAGCGGCCACTTTGGGAATCACTGATCTATAGTATAATAGTATAATATAGTATAATATATTATATAGCAGCGGCCGGGGAACTTTTTTAATCATTACCCCAAAATATTTAGGTGTTAGTTGATATTACCCCATGTGGTGAAGAGCAAAAAAACGAAATCTCCTCTTTTTAGCATCTTTCCTATTATAGCCCATGATAATTTTGAAAAGAAAACAATAACTAAAAATTTAATTTGTAAAAATACTAATAGATTTATAAAATAGCAAATTAAAAATATATACTTTTTACTCACAAAAGTTTAATTTACCCCATTTGGGGTAATTTACCTCGGTTCCCCGACCGCTGCTATATACTATCTAATCTCAATTTGATCTATAGTATCTATAATATAATATAATTCATTAATTCACTCTTATCATAGCATTTGAAAATAGATATTCTAAGGTGAAGGAAAAACTTTTTTCATTGGAATAGAATATATTTTATCAACTAGTTGGAAACTTTTGAGAGAAAAGAGAGAAATTGAGGTGAGCAGAGGGAGAGGGTGAGAAGTGGTGATTTTCGTTTAGAAGAGAATAAAGCGTATGTGGATGAGAATGAGTCTCTGAGAGAGAAAGAGCATAAGAGTGTATTTGTGTATGTGTGTATGTGTGTGTGAGAGAGAGACAAAGTGCAAAAAAGTATGTAATAAAAAAGATAGATGAGGAATTTAGAATCTGCACGATCCCTTGATATAATATATTGGAATTAGCTCTATTGAAAAAACATCCCGGAATGCATACCGATAAAAATTTAAGTTTATTGACATTGCTGAGCAGACATTCTAAAAACAATCTTCAATTTGGATAAATTGAAAAATTAAAAAAAAAAAAAATAATCAAAAACGCTTTGAATATAAAATAGTTTTAAAAAATAATTTTAAATTGTTAAATTTAAATTGTATAAATATAATTATATTTTTATCTCCCAATTTTGGAAATTTGATATTGAACTAATTGTATTTGTTATATTCTTTTACATTCAAGATTAAAACAAGTGTACATTTTAAGAAAAATGAACGTTTTATAAGTAATTAAGTATCATGAGAAGTTTTTTAATGATCGAAAAGAGCGCGAGGACGTAAGCCCAAAAGAGATGGATGGGAATGAAACCGCCCTTTAATTGAAAAGAGTCAGACACGCGAGACATCAGAGGATTTCACTGTCCGATCTTCTGGCATAAACACCCCTTGACTAGTTCTCAATGGGAACATTTTTACCTAACCAAGTCAATTTCATTTATAAATTAAGGTCGAAAGATTGAACATCCCTTTATCCCCACCTCGTCTTCTCCCTCCTCTTGAAATGATAAATTTTTAATGGCTTTAACTGATATGTCTGTTTTTATATCCTATGGTTAATTAAACCAATTCAGAAAATAATTTAAAAACATCAAACAATGAATAAGTAATAATACAGTGATGTTTTTACTAATAAACATTTAACAATTATCTACTTAATTATTATAAATTATTTAACCATAAATAATTTTCAAACATAAGTAAACAATTAAAATATATGTGTTTGAAAATAAAGATCAAATTCTCCAACTTATGGTTGTCAGTCATTTATTAATTATAAATTTAAAAAAATTAAATTAGGAGAAAAATACAAATACTTCTCATTTTCTTTTATTTAATTTAAGATTAATATTTTTCATATATTGTTTTTGCTACGCCAGAGATAGTATTGCGATCACGAAAATTTTCGATGTCGAGATTTTGATGTTTTTATACGTTTTGAAGGTTCCTAAGTCATTTTCAATAAGGATGAGAAAAATGTCTGTCTGTCTGTCTGTCTCTCTCTCTCTCTGTGTGTGTGTGTGTGTGTAGACAGGATTACGCAAAAACGGTTTGAACTAGAATAATGAAATTTGGTACACGGGAATTATTCAAAATTTCTAATTTTCTATCAACTTTTGAGAAATGTAACTCAACAGGAAGGGGGTCATTACCTACAACGGTTTGATTTTTTTCTTCTAAAGTGACCGTAAAAATAAAGATATATGTTTGATAATTTTTTACATGATTAAGAATTGTATAAAACTGCTATATATAGAATTTCAGGTTGATTCTATCGCTGAAAGTACCCGAATTAATTGTTTAACACTGCAAATCTCACGCGCCAACACGTGACGTGGTGCCATCAAAAAGAACCAAACATGCGCTTGTTCAATAAATATTATTTATTAATTTTAATTTATAATTTAATTAATTTAATTTAATTTAAATTAATATATGTTATTTAATCCAATTCAAATTTGCGAGATAGTCGAGTGGAGACACTCCAGATTTTTTATTTTTATGCTTATAAAAATTTGGTTGCAGTCAGTAAAAATAAAGATATGTGGTTGATAGTTTTTCACATGATTAGAAATTGTATAAAACTGCTATATATAATATATAGAATTTCAGCTTTATTGAATCGCTGAAAGTACCGGAATTAATTTTTTAACACTTTGACTGCAAATCACGTGCCAGCAAGTGACGTGGTGTCATCAACAAAGAGCCAAACACGCGCTGGTTTAATAAATAATATTTATTAATTTTATTTTATAATTTATAATTTATAATTAATTAAATATTATTTAAATACCATATATGTTAATTAATCCAATTCAAATTTGCGAGATAGTCGAGTAGAGACACCCCAGATTTTTTAAATTTACAAACTTATTGTTTATTATACATAATTTATTATTAATATACAAATTATTATGAAGGCAAATAATTAAATTAATTTAAGACTTCCATCAAATATTTAAATCTATTATTTTATTTTCTCTCTAAATCAAATAAAATTAAACTCATGTATATAACTAATATTTTATAAACGAGATTTTAAATTGTATTTATTTCTTAAATGGTAATAATCTAGATATTTTGTTTTTCCTTCTTTTTATAAACATTATGATTACTTTTCCTCTTACTATCTTTTATAAATTTAATTGGAGCCTTACAAAATGGTTCTATACTCCATAGTCAGCTTACCACGATTCTGAACACGGATTCAATTCCCAGACCAGTCAAGGAAATTTTTCTCTTTCTGGGGCCTGGTACTAGGTCCAACTAGCCTAGGTGATCAAATTTGGTAGGCTCTTGAAAAGAGGAGTATCTTCTGTTAAAGAAAATTAAGATAAATATTTATTATACAACCCCTGAATTGCGCTTAGGGGTCATTTAAAGTATTTTAAGCTCATTAAAAATAACGTGAAAATTTTATTACTTATTTAGAGAGGAAAATAAAATTATTAATTAACAATAAAAAAAAAAAAAATAATAAAAAATAATTCACTTGTCATAATCTTTACAATTTATTTCAAATTCAGATTTTTTATCTTTTCATCTAATTTATTTTTTATTTAAGGTAGATTTAAATTCATACTTTTAGTAGAAAAATAATTAAACATAAATAAACAAAAAATAATGATTATATATATGATTTACAATATTAACATAAATATTAATATATATTTTACAAAGGATTTTTTTTAGTATAATTAAATTTCGAAATTAATTAAATCGCTTTTAAACTTGAGAGAGAACGACGCTTAGATACCAAGCCATTTTATTTTACTTTACGGACTCTGTTCAATCAATATGATTAAAATACCTTCTTGATATCATCTCATCCTACAAATCGACGTCTTCCTTCTAGTTCATACCATCTATTTAATTCCACATGTGATAAATTTGGAATTTGTATGGATAGTACAAATAAACTTAGTTAACTCTTAATGTTTACATACTTATATGTATAAAAAAAGCCATTATAATTTTTATGTGGAAAATTTAAGAATTTAATTTTCTAAGTTTTATTGAAAATTTCATTTTATTTTCATATCAATTTAAATATTTCACATTTAAATATATATGTATATTTCAAGAGTAGTAAATTCTTAGAGTCAATAAATATAAAAAGTTGATTATCAAGTATTTTTTTGGTAAAAACTTATTTTATTTGTTTTATGTATACAAAAATATTGTTCCTAGATACATAAAGTAGAAAAAACATTTTTTTTCAATTGTATTGGATTTTCAGCGCACCAGGACTGTAACCACTAAATAATTTGGTTATAATAAAATATAATATAATGTTATGATATTATAATATTAAGATTATAGGAATCAATAGAATCAAACTTATTAATAATATATTATTAAATCTTATTATATATATTTTTATAATTTATTTTTGACTAAATGTGCATAGATCCTAAGAGCCAATAAAAAAATGATAAATAAAATATTTTTTTTTTTATCAATTTATTAATTATTTATTATTTAAATTATCAATTCACTATTATTTAAATGATTTATTAATATCTTAATATTTTTTAATATTTTAAAATAAATTTTTATGTTTTTTTATTTTTATTTTATTAATATAGTTAGTTATTTATTTTATTTTTATTTATTTTTTTCTCTACAAATATTCTATTAAAACATAAAAATAAATTAAAAATGAAATACCTTTGATTTAGTTGAGAAAAAATTCTCTGAAAAAAATAAAAAATAATAATAAATAATTGTAGTGAAATAAATTATATAAATGGATATTAATAAACCTGGGAGTTTTTATTTGACCAACTAATTCGCGATTTAATTAAAAAAAAGAGAGAAATAAATTATATAGGAATTTTTTATTAAGCAGATGAAATCAAGTTTTGTGTTTATTTTATTTTTTTATTTTTTACTATTTTTAATTATTTCTAAATATAAAATCTTTGATAAGAACAAACGCAATACATATAGTATAATAAACTAATGCAAACTCTATTAACACAACTTTCTTTTATGACAAAATACATAATAAAAATGATATTTAATTAATCTGATTCAAAAGGTTAAAAAAGTAACAAATAAAAGAATAATTTTTATAATTAATAATGAACAAAATGAAAATTTATTATGATTTTATATTTATATTATTCAAAAATTAAAATAATTTAAATAAATAAAATTTTATTGAATATTCTCTCCATTTTTAGTTTGTTATGCTATAGATTGATATATCTTCACAATTGATATTTCAATTAAATAACATCTTTAATTGAAATTTAAAATATATATATTATACTATTTGCAATATATAATCTTCTGTCTTTTGAACATCTTATTCAAGGATATACAAGAAATGTAATATATAGATTATGAAATTATTAAAAAAATATAAGAGTGTGCCTATCAACCAAGCTCAGCAGAAGTGGTGTATGATCAGTATAACCTGTATCTTGATGATCTTGTATGAAGGCCGCTACTTATTATTTCAAGTAGATTCCCAATTTTGAACATAAGGTTAGGTGAACCTCGTTCTCATATACCTCAACTAGAGTGGAATTCCCTTGTTAGGCTTAGGACTTAAATCGAGGTTCACGAGGATGAGGGTCAATCGAATTACCCCCCCCCCCCCTCCCACCAGAATGTGTGGCGTTTCTATTTACAATTAAAGTTAAGATCTTTTTAAAAAATAAATAATCTTTCCTTCTAAGATTTTTTTTTAATTTTAATAAGCAAATAAAGCTTTGTTATCTTTTTTTTTTTGTTTATTCATTTTTTTTAATTTTTTTTTTCCAGTGAAAATTGAAAAAAAAATAATCATGAAGCGAGAGTAAAACAATAATAAATAATTCTAAATAACAAAAATATAGCATGTTTACAATATTAATATTAATATCAAAGGGGGTAAAAATTCGTATGAAACAGGATTATATGTAACATGTCAATTATTCCAATTGGTTTGTGAATTGACTCGACGAGTAAACCATCATCACATGTAATATAAAAAAAATAAATAAAAAAGTTTCTTGTAAATGAAATCATACATGTATAAATATGTACTATACATAATCTCTCATATAACTAAATTACATAATAACTATAATGAAAGCTATTATAAATGGAAATTTTAAAAAATTCAAACTAATACTGCTTGATACAGATACTTTATAACAATAGATATATTTTATTTATATTTTAAGCTTGTTTTTTTATTTTATAATAATACTGGCTGATGGAAATTTAATATATTATAATATATATCACTTATGTTGACGTTTCGCTCCTTGATCAGAACCATCTTCAGGACTAATTTATTACTGAATGAATTATACATAGGCATATAAAAATTTGGCAATGAAACATTATTTTAAAAAAATAATTTTAAATATACCATAAGCATATGAATATAAAAAACAACGAGTATAAATCAATATTATTTTAACTATGAGTATTTTCAATTTTATTATTATATTACTAATAAATATGATATGGAAAAATAAGAATTTAATTTTGCATATATTTTATATACAGGGCAAAGGCACCACTGCAGGACAGTGATAGTTAAGAATCAGAGAATAAAAACTGAAAGTTTATAAGTTTATAAACAGTTCTTATTAATATTCATAAAGTTCATTCGATTTTTATCAGTTCACATCGTATTTATATTTTACTTGATTTGTTTGAAATTTGCAAGTATGTATATATAGGTGATTCTTATAATAATACTCAAAAAAAAAATCGACCAAAATTGGAAAAAGAAAAGTCTTCGATGGCACCAGCCAGACGACTGCTTATTTTTTTGAAGATATTCCCCATTCCTCTTAGGAAAAAAGCCTGGCGACTGTGGAAGAAATGGCCTTTTCTTGGTGGAATATTGTTTCACATATTTCCCCTCCTTGCCAGACAAGAGATTTTTTTAAGTAAGATACTATTTTTTTTTAAGCAGTTGTGACTGAGCAGTCCGTAAGAAATTAAAGTTCAATGTAACAAAAAGTTATGATTTCATACACTGGTGCCTTTCATCTATAAATGTTTATATATAGGTTTATATATATATATACCTATAAAGGTTTATATATATATATATAATATACCTATAAAGGTTTATATATATATATATATATATATATATAGTTATATTTTCTTATATTTTCCAACAAACTTCTAAATGTAAATATTATAATTTTAATTTAACCGTTATAAACCGTTTTTACCAGAAATAACAAGATATCTGGTGGAGAAAACATTTTCAGCATAATTTCATCTGTTATCCATTTAAATTAACATAACTTTCTTTTTATTAATCTATATAAAATCACAATTAGATAATAGACATTAAATAAAATCCTCTTCTGTATAAGGAAATATTTTTAGATACTATAAATTAATTATGAAATTGTAGGTTTAATTAAATAATTTAATTGACAATAGTTTTATTCATATTAATATTTAGGATTATTAAATAAATAAATATTAAATAATAACTATATTCAGAACAAAAACTAATATTATAATTCTTATAAAAAAAATTTTTACTTTGATTTAAATACAAATATGAAATAATATATAAAGTTACATAATCTAAATAAAAATAACAGCAAAATTTTTACAAAAATACACATATCTTCCTATGTGAATTTAAAATGAATTAAAAATTCTAATGCATTATATTTACAGAGTCAACCCAGCCTCTGGGTTCAAAATTGGGAAGCTATTTGATAAAATGTAGCGCCTCCGATCAAGAAAATCAAGATAAATGTTGATAGGACCCGTTCTAATGATCTTAGGACATCTAAATATATAACCGACTTGAAAGTCGCTATCCTTACATAGGATATACAAAAGTGTATTTTTTATTTTTAATGCATTATATTTAATAGTATTTTTTATGAGATATGAAAATAAATATATTATTTATAATTATATATATATAATAAAGATAATAATTGTGTAATAATATTATATTGATATTCAACTTATTTTAATACAATATTATCTTTACATTTAATTTTTTACCGACCGACGATAGTAAGGGAGGTATTGTTTTCACACCAAATTTCACATGTGGAGATTTTTACATATCTCCACGAATCATGCATTTTCTAAACAGAAAAAAGTATTTTTAGCATGATGTCTGTCCGTCCGTCTGTCTGTCCGTATAGATGTGTACAGCCTGAACGGCTCAACCGATTTTGATCAAATTTGGTATATTTACTTAATGCATCAGTGGGATGAATTGATCAACTTTTGGTGCAATTCCGGAAACCGGAAGTGGTAGTATTAGCGACCGACGATAGGAAGGAAAGGGTTATTTTCACACCAAAGGAGATTTTTTTATATATCACCACGAATCATGCACTTTGTATTGGTTTTATCCTCGAGAAAAATCATATTTATTAGTTTTTTCTTGATTTAAAATTATATGACGTCATCCAGCCATTCATGACGTCACAGCCTGGTCTTGCATATATATTATAAATAAAATAAAATTAAAAATGTTTATATTTATTATTTATGTATCCATATCTGTTTTTTATTACATTAATAGATATATGAAAATTATTTGAAATTGTTTCTGTAGCTGGAAATTAATTTATTTCAAACCGTCGGTCGGTTCGGACCTGGCCACAGGTCAACTTATTTATTTCTGATTATTATCACTTATTATGATTAAAACCTTAGAATAAAATTCTCATTTAAACAGAAGTGAATTATTATATCCAAATTTAAAATTTATATTTAATAATATATTTATTTTACTGGAATTAATTCGACCACAATATTTAATTAAAATTAAGGTCATATTTAAAAAATTATTATAGAAACTATACCTATATGTATATTCATTTCAATAATAAATTTAAATAATAATTTAAAATAAATTGTAATAATAATCCATAAGAATTTTTTTTATTCATTCATTGAGGCCAAATATATATTAATGACACATATGTGTTGTTTAAAAATGAATTTAATTTTTTTTACCCGTATAAAATATTACTAAAACGTCCATTTTAAAAATGAATCCAATTGACATCGACATCACATATTCAATGATAGGCAAAATCAATCCCTTTTGATTTTTTTTTTCAAATCAATGCATCTGTAAATTTCTTTTTGTTTAATTTTTTTATTTTGTATTCTGATAGAGAACAAATTCATATTCATTTATATAATGATAATTAAATCAAATTAATTGTCATATTTTTTCTTCAAAATTGTTTTATCTTTATTTTTTATTTTTTTTATATATATAGCAAATAGATAAGTCTATATACTTAACTGATAATTCAATGCAATTAACAAAATCAATAATCAATACCAGCAAATTTAATTAAGTATTTATTTAAAAAATTAAAAATAAATATTATTTAATTTAAAACTGTTTTGTTATATATATAATTTAATAATGGAAATAATTCAATGGTGTATAATAATTTCATTTGCTTAACTCTGTATTTTGTTTATTTTTTATTAGATATAGGGTATATAATGTATATTGTATATGAAATTTTTCATAAATGTGTGTTTAATAGTGAATTGAACCTCAACGAAAAAGAATACTCCAACATGATTGATGATTGTGTGGTAAAATGAAGAATGATGGAATATCCTAATTTAAAAATTGAAAATAAGTACCGGTTCTACCTCTAGTATTCTTCGATATTGATTTCCGACTTATTTGAAAAGGAATAAAAATAAGCCCTAACTTTTCAGTTTTCATTTTTCCGATCAAAGAAAGAAAGTAAATTAACAAAAAAAAAAGAGTTCAAATGGATCTTATAGAAGGTTTCTTCTCTTTCATTTAATAAGTTCTGTCTTTTATTGTTACATTGAACAACTCTATATTTAACTCAACTTAAAGGTATAAAGATAATCTACTCTAATTTAGTCAAAATTTTCAATAATCTTTTCAAAAAGTTACTAATCATTTTTCCTTTGAATTCTTTTGATAAACATTTTTGAAATTTAAAAATTATAAGTATCTTTATACAAAAGAGTTACTACTTGGTTTCAAAGAAGCGGCATGTAATTGTCAGAATCGGAATCATTATATAACTTTTTAGGATGAGTGAAATTTTATAAAAGAGATAATTATAAAAATTTGAATTAATTGTATCATATTTTGAAAATGTAATTTATAATAAACATGGCATAATAGAGATTAATATTTTGACATATCTTTTGTAATAATAAAAATAAAATTCTATAAAATGTGAAGTTGTCATTTGCAATGATACTCATATAGTTCAATTACTTAGTTATCTTTTGGTGCTGCCGAATGATTAAAATAGTACAGTTAGGTGTTCTTATTTCCTCATGTTGGTGAGGAAATAATTCTGTTTGTGGTCATGTGATAAATTCAATTTTAAATAATAAATAAAGATAAATACAAATATTTAATCCTATTTTATAAATATGACGTTAATGAAATTACTTTATTATTAATTATTTTTAAATTGAATATTAATCATATTGTTTAAATTTAATTAAAATATTTTGAAAGATGTCAGAATCATCCCTTTTATTAATATTTTTTTTATATTTTCCTATTTAAAAAATACTAATTGAATTCTCATATATTTATAAAAATTTATATAATTAAAGATTTAGTATCATAGCAAATGACAACTTCACATATTATAGAAATTTATTTTTATTATTTAGTACTTTAGTAATATTTTCTGTAAAGTAATATATATTGACAGGATCAGCTAACAGAGTCAATCAATATACAAATCAAAGCACAAAAATAATCACAACTTAGTATTGTCATCGGTTGTGGCTAAATCCTTATTCAAATATTGAGATTTCCACTTAATTAATTAATTTTATATCAGCTGAATGAACTTCATAAATGTATTAAATACCCTCTCTAACGGTATCCTCTTGTTGAGGTGTTTCTTCATTAATATTGCTAATATATCCTGTTCATTAATTCAAATCTTAGCTTATTCTTTGGTAACCTTTAACTTAATTATAAATATAGAAAAAAAATCTTTCATTATTGATAATTAACGAATATTTATATTAATGTATTTTTTTTTGTTATTTTTAAATATTTTATTTTTCTAAAATATTTCAATTATGTTTAAATTTTGTACAATCTACCCAAATTTTTCTTTAATGTAAGTTTTTTAAAAAATTATTTTTATTTATTTTTTTTCCCTAAAATTCTTGATATTTTATAAATTTCTCTATAAAATTAGGATGTGGCTATTTATACATACAATATGTATACGCAATTGGATATTTATACATACCGTATGTATAAGAAATTAGCAATTTGTAGTTACGTTTAACGTACTAACTAACCAAAAAGTTTATAATATTATTATATTACATTTTATTTTAATTTGAAATCTATTAAGTCAATGTTTACAATTATTTTTATTAATTATATCAACTATTCTATTATACTAATAAATATTATTCATAGAAGAGTTCTCAAAGCGATTTTTATTAATAAACCCATATTTGTATATTCACTTGAATAAGGAAGCAATGAGAAAGGAATGAATCGAAATGTTGAATAGTGATACATTTTATATTAATTTTAATTTCTATTAAATCAATGTTTACTATTATTTTTATTAATTATATCAACTATTCTATTATACTAATTATAGGTATTTATTAAGTTTTTGGGGCTAAAAGTGCAAAAAATATCTATATTTTTGTTAGTATTATTTATTTTGAAAATAAAAAAAAAATTATTAAATATTTACATAATAAAATAGTGGTTCTTAATCTTTTTATAATCAGGAAGCACTTTTGATTATTTTAAATTAAAAAAATTGTTTGAACCAAATATCATTTAAACTGCTTATTTAAAATTTCTGTAATATTTGATTTTATTTTTATTATTTGAGAGAGGTGCCCACTCTCCATTTCTATCTAACATCCAGAAAAAAAATAGTTTTAAAGAACTTTTCTAATGCTAAAGTTTAGAAATGTTTTTTATTATTTCGAAGAGCACTTACAACAACATTTACAGCACTTACCCTAAGTTCACGTAGTACAATAATAGTACAACGGGTACGAACCAGAGTATTAACATTTCACCGATTTTTTTTTTTTTTTTTTGTTAAGTTAATGTTAGTATTATAGAGGAAAAAAATGAAGAAAAGAAAAAATAATCTTTAACCTTAAGACACATTAATAAAAGTCTTTATCATTAAAAAAGTGATAAAAATGATAGCTCGCCTAAACCATTAGAAGGTTAATCACTCTACTATTTTTTTCTTTTCATTTTTTTTTTATTTTTATTCTTTTTCACAAATCTGAAGCTTAGACACCCTCTTCGTTCTCTCTCCTTAAAAATGAATTATGGCTAGTCAATATCCCTTCATCTGAGATTGGTACAAAAATGCCAATGCGTTCATGTCAATTAACACCTTGACATTGGAAAATCCCTCCAACAGTGTCACATCCTAAAAAGCATGATTCTTAAACTCAATTTAAAATAATTGATGATTGAAACGGTGCCGGACCCGTCATTCTGGATTAACCGGTCGTATTTCAAGAGTCCGGGCAACACCACAATGTTCAATAAGATTAGATTGTATTATTCACAACACCAATTCATTGAAAACTTATGAGCTGATGACAATTTGACTGTGGATGAAGGCAAACAGACAGACATAAATCCATCTTCACAATTAGCTATGGCAAAAGCAGCTAAGCGTATTTCCTTCCTGTCAAAGAGATGTATGGCAGTGCTATATTTTATTTAATTTCTCCAATCAATATTCATCTTATAGTATCCAAAAAATTCATTGAATTAAACGGATGCTGGTTTGTGACAGACATTTAAAAAGATAAAAAAATTTATCTCCTCTACCCTCTAAATCTAAACAATAAATATAATCATTATAGAATAAAATTAAAACCAATTTTTGCTATTCGATATATCTAAAAAATATTAGACATTACAATTATTTAATCATAATAAATTTAATAGTCTAAATCAAATTTATATACGAGCTCTGTTCAAAAGAAAAGGTGAATTTTGAATTTTCCCGGGCTGTATTCATTCGATAATCGAAATTTTTTATTATGTTGGTACACATATGTTTCTTATATGTTGACATTATCAGCCATTTTGGATTAGTATTTTGAATTTTGAAACTGAAAAAGTTAGTCATGTTTTTATGTGTTCTTCGATCTTTTAAAGATTCTGTATTAAAGTGAATCCGGCATTCGGAGTCTACTTTGTCTCAAAAAAATGTTTACAAGTAGTAAAAGCGCTTGAAATAAGCTGAAGTGTTTCCACTCGACTATCTCGCAATTTGAATTGGATTAAATAACATATATTATATTTAAATTAAAAATTTAATTAATTATAAATTATAAATTAAAATTAATAAATAATATTTAGGTTTGGCTATTCGTTGATAGCACCACTTGTTAAAGAATTAATTTTGGTACTTTCAGCAATTCATTCAAGCTGAAATTCTATATATATCAGTTTTATACAAGTTTTAATCGTGTGAAAAATTATCAAACATATATCTTTATTTTTACGGTCACTTTAGAGGAAAAAAACCAAAACGTTGTAGGTAATGATCCTCTTCCGGTTGAGCTACAATTCTCAAAAGTTGATAGAAAACTACAAATTTTGAATAATGCCCATGTACCATATTTCATAACTCAAATCTTATCTACACACACACACACACATTTTTCTCAGCCTTAGTGAAAATGATTCAGGAACTTTCAAAACGTATAAAAACATCAAAATCTCAACATCGAAAATTTTCGTGATCGCAATACTATCTCTGCCGAGAGAGTAAAAAGCACGCCAAATTCGATAAAATGAGAAGGTTTTGCTCACTGTTTTCTTTGATTACAATGTTGGGGTGCATCATGAGTTCTTGCCAACAGGTCGTACTGTTAATACTACAAGGAAGTTATGCAACGTTTGCGTGAGCGATCGGAATTGTGGAAAAACAAAACATAGATTCTGCATCACGATAATGCACCAGCACACACATCATTGCTTGTTCGTGATTTTTTGGCCAAAATCAACGCCATAATCATGCTTCAACCACATTTTCTATTATACTAATTAATACATAAGTGGTATTACAATATGGTTTATTTATTACCATTTATTATAATATCAGCTAACTTAATATAATAATCTTAATCTACATGTAAGTTGTACCATTTAAATATTTAACATAAATCCGTTCGACTGTGATTGACTCAACTGGTTTCACTGGGTCTTAGCAAGCTTTTAGAAACCTTCGCTCGGACTGCCTTAGTTCATTTGGTCTGGTCGGATGTGAACACCACGTTTCAACAAATTTGTTCTTTTCAGACAAACCTTTTATTTAATATCAACAAAGGGGTTTTCACTAAGATTTCCTACAATAGAGGGAATATTTTTCTACTTGTATTTTTGTAAATTGTAAAATTTATAGTTATTCTGTGAGATAACTTAACCCCAGGGGAAAAAATTTAACCAGATGATAAAAAATATTTTTTGGAAAGTAAGAACAAATTATTATTTTCAACTCGGAAATACATACACAATACAAACTGTATTGGGCATCAGCCAATCACTACAAGATTACAAACAAAGACGACCCATATCCACAACAAGTCACAACATATGGGAGAGAATTCCACTGGCTTTAGAGTCATCTGCTACGCATAAGTATCATTGGATTCAATTTCTACTACCCCAAGGATTTTGTTACACATATTCGTTATTTAATTTTAATTTTATATTACTTTCATCATTACTAATTTTTTACCACTATCCTTTGTACTATTTCATTATATATATGTATTGTCTTTATATTAATTACATTGTTAAGGAAGAGTCTCAATTTCTTTATTCATTTATATCTTAGATTGCACCTTGGTCGGAAGTCAACGGTCCCTGATTATTTTCAGCTTTTATCAAAGAGGAAAGGCTGTGCCACGTTCAGGAACAATAAGACCTGATTTTCATCGATCGAAGTTGGAACTGGATTTGTCATATATATATATATATATACCTATACACATATTAGGAGTAGAATTATTCATAGACATTTTTTATTCTTAGATTGTATTATTTAGATGTAAGTAGTTATATATAGACTGATCCACTACTTTTTAATGTAATTCATTTTTTTCTAAAATAAGAAAGCTTAAAAATGAAGAAAAAATCGAAGTGAAGAAAAAAGAGAAAGAGAAATAAAATTCCTTTCCTCTTCGAAGAATATTTTCATCTATTTGTAAAACATTTATTTATTGTCAGATAACAAAAGGAGACTATTCTTACGGAAAAGAAGAAACTCTTTTTTTTATCAAAGAAATCAATAAGGAGTCAACATCGGGCTCAATCTGCATGGCTTGTCATCGAAGCGACTTGGCATTCGATCATCTTTGCCAATGCCACCCTCCCTTCATCGCCATTCAACCCCCTCTCCTACTCTTTTTTGACTCACACACACACACACAACTGACTATCGTCAGCTTCTCTTCATTCCTTTCCACTAAAAGCAAAGACTTGGAAAATTCTATCACATTTAACCTCCTAAAATCGTTTTTTTTTATCTCGAGACTATTTTGATTTTCCTATTATTACATTTTAAGTATAAAGAAATGTCTTATGAATAAACATATTGATAGATCGGCCGAAAGGTTAAAAAAAATGAAGAAAAGAATTCAATATAATGAAAAGATGAGAAAGTATAAAGCACTTTTATCATTATTTCACCTTTTTTTAATTTTATAAATATATTAGTTATGGTTGTATACTTTATTTAACTTTATTTAACAAATGCATAGAGATAAGTTTTGGATTATATTAAAATTAATTAATTATATATTTAGAATCAGTGAAAAAATGTAATAATTAAATATGTATATAAATAAATAATCAACTCTTTTTTTTATTATTAACTAGCTGCTCCGAGCGCTTTCGGCGCTCTTCACACCTAGACGGGTGCAAAAGGTTTTCATCCATTTTGTATCAATCAGTATAAGTAGATAAGACATTTATTTGTTTTATTGTAAAATATATTTTGATTTAATCAGTAAATTAATTATATACTATTATTGTATACTATCATCTAGTAATATAATAAGCTAGCAACTAGTAATATAATAATTTTTTTTATTTAAAAATCACAATCTAATAAATTGTATACAATACTAAATACTAATAAGTGATAGGTGTATACTGTGTCTCTACAATTTTCGAAAGTTCTTAGCCGCAGCATCCACATCCCCCTATTCTGAACTACAACCAAATCCTACCCTGTCCCATCTCTCCCATGTCCCATCCTTCTTTGTCCAACCACCTCGTCCTTGGTCTTTCACCGGATGTTTCCCAATCAGTTTCTCCCAAATATATTTTTCGCCGATCTTTCTAGCCTCTCCCATCCCAACCTCCTCGATTTTATAACCTTAACTACACCTATATCTGTAGATCATGCAATTTCTCGTTATGCCATCTCCGCCACCCCCCTGTGACCTCATCTTCTTTTGGTCTATAAATGCTTCGAACAATACTAATCTCACAAATACTCTAAATCTACTCTCGTCTCCCAGGGTCATCAATAGGGTGATCAAACGCCCCGTTTTTCCGGGATTGTCCTGTTTTTAGGTGCTCTGTCCCGGCGTTCCCAAAAATTTCTTCGGGACAGCCAATTGTCCCGTTTTTTTAATATTTAGGACATTTCGTACTTTTTTTCAAAGTTAGTCATCGATCAACATGAAAAATAATTGTTTTATATATTTCATTTTTGATCCTCTTTGATAATAGTTTTGATGAGATAAGCCCCTTTACTGCATAATAATTATCAGCTATTATTTTTATCAATTAGTAATTACATATTACATAATATTGATAAATAGTAATTATGTACATATTGCATAATATTGAAAAATATGTATCTGAAAAAGGGCTGTTTTTAGGGTTTTCCCGACAATTATTAGATTTTTTCTCGCCGTAAAAACCATCCTTGGACTTCAACGAACATTTTAAAAAAAGAATTGTCAAAGTTGCTTCAGGCGTTATTGAGTGATGCGGTTACCAACACATTTTGCAATTCATTTTTATTTATAAGAAGGTATAATGTTGGATCCTTAGAATATAAGACCAAGGAATTTAAAAAACCAACATTTGATTCTGGATAATTATTTTTTCATAAGTCTAGGTAGGTCTCCTATTCTAAGTGAACAAAATTGGGAACTTGAAATAAAAAGTAGCGGCCTCCGATCAAGAAAATCAAGATAAAGGTCTATAGATCATACTTTACCTTTTTCCTTTTATTTGATGGTAATGAACCTACTTTAAAATCTATAAAAATAATGTAGATTATATATAAAATATTGGTTGTTTGTTTATATAAATTACTTCTATTAACATCTTAATTGTTCTTTCATCATGTCCTTTAGCATGTACAAAAGTCAGTGGTGTGTTTTTCACGTTATTAATTTAATTAATAAGAATGATTTATGTTTTATTTAATTTTATAACATAGATAATAAGTTATTAATAAAATTTTATATTTTAGTCTAGATATATATATATACTTGTATATATTTTTAAGTGAAAGAATTGTATTAATATAATATTACATCTTTAACTTATACTCATAGAAACATATCTCTTTATTATATTAACATTTTTTAACTTTAATTTTAAATTTAAACTGAACCTTATTAAACACTTTGAAAGATAAGAAAAAAAGGTGAAATGTTAAGTTAGACACTTGTTTAATCGAGTAATTATAGAATATATTTTATTTTGAAATTCAATATACAGTAAATAAATATTTGTCATCATGTTAATTATAAGTATGTTATTTGGTGTTTTTAAATATTATTATTTAGAATAATTTCTAATCATTTTGAATAGCACAATTCTTATAATTTATATAATTTTTTATTATATTATTATTTATTGACTCTTTTCAGGAATTTATTTACAAAATTATTTATAAAATTAATTAAGTTCCTTAACAGTCCAGTAATCGCGTGGTATGCAAGAGATGGATAATTAAATCTTGTTTATAACCGACTATTTAATTACTATAGTAAAATAAAAGATTGAAGGAAAATGAAAATAGATAAAATATGTTTTAATATATTTTTACTAAAATAATATCATTTAAAAATAAATACAATTAATATTCAATATTAATAATGAATTCGGCAATTCCCTTGAATTTTAGAAAGAAAATTATGAAGACTTTATAAAATTCTAAAAATTTATATTCTTTCTTAGCCATATAATTTAGCCAAGCAATTTAGTTAATAAATATTATAAAACCTAATTAGCATCATGAATATTTGAGATGTATCTGAAAGCAAAACGAAGTATTTGAAGATTAAATCAAACACTTTGACAGGGATAGAAGAGGGTGTAAATAGATGAACACCGATGGTTTGATTTAAAATAATAAGAGACAGCCATGCGTCAGACTGAAGGGTTAAAAAAAATAGTAAAAATGTTCAAGATAATTAAAATAGTTTAAAGAATTAGATTCATATCTATTTTAGCTCAATTTGCTTAGATTTAAGTTACGAAAATTGAGAAGAGGGCTTAAACCTCAACAAATTCAAATTTATAATAACCATAAGACGTTGAAATCGTTTAAAATGGCTGAAATTACAATAAATAATCTTTTCAAACTAAATAAGAGATAAAGATATAGTTTTAATCGAGTTTTTTAAAATTTGTTTTAATATATTAATATAAAATTTATTCTTAAGGATTCAGTATATATATAAGTAAATGTTTTCTAGGTGTGTTCAATTAATTCTTAATTATTTCTATGTCTCGGCATTAGTATTCTTTGACTCCATTTCATAGGTTTGCTCTTTTCTAATCTTGTATAAGTCTACCAAACCATGTGATTTCCCATCAATAGTGCAAATAACTTCCACTAACAGTATGCTAATTCGATTCTTACTTCTAATTCCTTGAATTAGCATGACGAACGCCTTGTGTCCAACTCTCAAGCGAAATTTCACTTAATTGTGGAGTAATCTAAAAAAATAAAGTTTCCCACACACAATCACAAAATCCGGAGAGAAAAAAAAATGTTTTTCTTTTTCAATCGTAATTTGTCAAGTTACTTTACATGATGAATGATGATATGTTTAATGGTAATCTAATCGACCATAGAAATAGGATTAATATTCATAATCCCCTATATGAGAATAATTTTGCAAACAACGCTCTAACCCTTAAAGGTTTTAAATATAAAGCTAGAAGGAAAGATGAGATGGGACTAAGGGCAAGCTTTGGAATAGACTCAGGTTAAGAGAAAATTCGGATGAAGGGTTCAATTTGGAACACTGAATGTGTAATGGCATTTAACATACTTATCTGAAGACACACACCTGGGCACTGGTCGAAAAAGGGAGGAAACAGCCATTTAGGGAGATAGCAGCCGGGCAACATATTGGCATTGAGAGGGTTTCATCGTCAACGATAAAGTAAATTTGTTCCCGACAACTTTTATATATAATAACATTAAACAGAGTATTTTATTATATATAATTATTAGATTTATATAATTAAATTTTAAAAAATATTAATTGATTATAAAAATTATTTAATTAATAAAATTAATGACTACAATAAATGATGTTTCCTTTCAAAAAAATTAATAATAAATTGAAACATCATTTAACTACACATTCTACAAATTCTACCGCATATAATATTGAATAATCAGAAAATAAATTAATACTAACAATAAATTAATTGTAAACAAATATATTTTTTTTTTGTTAATAGAAATTTCAATTTAATTTTTTGTGATTTTAATTTTTATTTTATTTAAGATAAGTGAAATATATATTTGATATCTATAAATAAAAAACTAATACGGCGATTCTTAACCTGAGGACGCGAACACACTATAGAGGGAATAGAAGGGGGCGTAACATATCCAAAAGCAAATATTATTTAAAACAAATGATTAATTGACTGAAATCCAAAATAATCAATATACATTCTTATTGTGTACATTTTATTGTAAGAGGGCAGGGAGAAGAATGACTGAGGGAAGAATGAATGGGGGGGGAGGAATGGAATTAATGACAATGAAAATTATGTTTAGGACACTTAATTTACAAAACCGACTTGTTAGGCGCTCTCCTTGCGTAGGGTGTACAAAAGTCAGAGGTTGTCTTCTATTTATGTGGGTATTTCAATTTTAAATTCAGAATCATGTATTGCTTGTTGCCTTTACGTAAGGGTCTTATAGTCATTATCGAAAGTTATGGGATTTTTATTGAAATTATCATAATTTATTATTTATATTTAATATCAATTACAACTATAATTACTACCACATTAGTAACTAGTGTATTTATAGGGTAATTGAATTAATAATGAACGTTTTATTTTCGAAATTAACGGATTTATTTTCAAATAGTGGTAACAAATATATTAATCAAAGAATTGTCCATCGCTGGCCACTATTTTTTCCCATCTTTCTGGCAATCTTCGGATACCAGCTTGAAAAAAAAAGTTTTCCGGGTTTTTTAAAATTAGTAATTAATTTGTCACCTCGTATTTTTGCTGATCATGCCTCCATATTAAAAAAAATGCCGTCAAAATACATTTTTCTGATAATATATCCGTTTCGTCTCACTCCATGATAAAAATATTTATGTTCAAAATTAAAGTAATGATAATTGTTTACAATTTATATAATAACCATTTTTTTCTATTAAATCTATAAAATTACTCATTTTTGAAATTACTAAATGACTGGATTAATAATACTAACTCATGATGATTTCTGTTTGTCCTCTTGTGACGTCATGAGTCTAAAGATAGCAATGTATTTAATTTAAAACATTATATTTTTAATATCATATTAATTTAAAATTTATTTAATTTTTAGATAAATCTTTATTTATATTTGTTTATGAATCTTTAAATATTTTTAAGTGGTAAGTAAAATTCTAATCCATAATTATAAGGGAAAAACACCAGTCAAAGTGGGTTTATTTTCTAGAGATAAAATCTAGGCTTCTACTATAAAATTGAATGTAACTGAGACAGTTGTCTATATATAAATATATTTTATGAAACTAAATATTACTTAAAATATTCAATAATATTTTATCTTCAATAAACAATCTTCCTTTTCTCAGCATAATTTGCAAAGATCAAAGTATCTTTGGTAAACATTAATAAATATTAAATGATTCAATAATTATATGACAGGTGTTATATTTTACTTATATACTATGTTTAAATATGATTTCATTAGAAGAATCCTGCTGAGTCGAGACAGGGTAATTCACCTGTAGCTTTCAAAGATGAAAGGTGAAACATTAAATAAATAAATATGTTTATTTACTACGTCTCGCTGAGAAACTTTTAATAATTTCCTCCTTTAATAAATTTTAATTGGAAATTCTTCTATATTAAGAGCCAGGCATGTTTGCTGAAGTGGGTGAATCTTGACTTAACTCGAAAACGCCTCCGGTGGTCGAAAAAGTAGCGAGCACTTTATTTTTACTTTTTTTTTATTTTTTTTTTTATTCTTAAGCGGAAGTCTTTTCTAATTATCAGATGTGATTCTGTCTTAAGATCTGCTGATATCTCTATCTCAGTTTTAAAAGATCTTTTGCCAACTGATGGAGGATTATATTTGACTTTTTCTTTTGCCCTCGGGGCGGCCACCTTAATGAAAAAGATTAATCTCCGGATGTATTAAAAAACAACCCCCTTAAATCAAATAGTGGCAAATAATATTAATAACATGATGAAGGGAGAGGAGAAAAATCAATAAGGAAGGGAGAAGAGAGTAAATTTCTTATTAAAAATTAAATAAAGATGAAATATTGGATTTTAGAGCTTATTTTTTTCTTTTCTTTACTTTTTTTTTGTTTACATTTAATATATTTCTCTTGTATATTTTTAAACTTCTATTTTTAAATATTATCTTTATACTTTTATTTTATATAGTATATTAATAAAAAAAAAAATAAAATAAAATAAAATCGATTACATTGCTTACAACAAAATGATTTGTTTTATACTTATTTTATGTTCTTAATTAAAATTATTGAAATAATGATTATAAAGAATGATACAATTTAACAAATACAAATAAAATGGATTATTAATTTTTTCCCTGAATAAAATTCATTATTTTTGTTTCTTGATATTACATAAATAAATATTTCTTATTTAATATAGTTTATATTTATTAAATTAAAAATATTTTTCTATCTCTCTCTTTTGTTTTTAATTTTCCAAAATTGATATTATTAACAATTTTTAATTTAATTAAATTAAGATCCTTATTGAAAAATTATTTTTTTTATTAAAGAATGAAAATGAAAAGGCAATTGAATTTTATTTATTGATAATGAATGATGTAATTATTTTTTCTTTTTATATTAGAAAGAGAGAAAAAGAGAGATTTTTGTGGTTCAAAAATATCATATTCCTTTTTACTCTCTCGCCAGAGATAGTATTGCGATAACGAAAATTTTCGATGTTTAGATTTTGATGTTTTTATACGTTTTGAAGGTTCCTGAATCATTTTCACTAAGGTTGAGAAAATGTCTCTGTGTATATATATATATATATATATATATATGTGTGTGTGTGTGTGTATGTATGTAACCAAGATTACGCAAAAACGGTTTGAACTAGAGTGATGAAATTTGGTACATGTGCATTATTCAAAATTCAGTTTTCTATCAACTTTTGAGAAATATAGCTCAACCGGAAGGGGGTCATTACCTACAACGTTTTGATTTTTTTTCTTCTAAATTGACCGTAAAAATAAAGATATATGTTTGATAATTTTTCTCATGATTAATAATTGTATAAAACTGATATATATAGAATTTCAGCTTGATTGAATCACTGAAAGTACCAGAATTAATTTTTGAACACTGCAAATCTCACGCGCCAACACGTGACGTGGTGACATCAACAAAGAGCCAAACAAGCGCTGGTTTAATAAATATTATTTATTAATTTTAATTTATAATTTAATTAATTTAATTTAAATTAATATATGTTATTTAATCCAATTCAAATTTGCGAGATAGTCGAATGGAGATACTCCAGATTTTTATTTCTAATTGCTTATACTAAAATCTTAATGCATTTTTATTGTCGTTTTTAAATAACAGATCTAATAATGTATTTAGTGAAATAAGGGTTAATTACAATATAATTAAAAATGCCAAAGATAAAGACCACCCTTAGCCCATACTGTAAGTGTGGAGGAGAGTTTTGAGCCTACGAAATATTTCGCATTTTCAAAGAACCCTTCATGTAATTGTCTCAGAGTTTTAGGAAACCTTTCAGAAAATGTACGGTTCAAAATGTATTTTTTCCCTTCTAAATTATTATACTTTTTAAAATAAAAATTGTTATTACAATTGTTATTATTGTTATTGTTTTATTGTTTTCAAATAATGTTATATTTTTTAGACTTACTACTAGAATGACTAGTCTTATAGGAGGGCAGGTCAATAAGTCCGTGACTTTATGAATGAACTATAGATTTTTGTATAAAAAATTATTTTATTTTTCAACCTAGTCTATACACTTCGTCCAAGGTTTCTCCAATTTTTTTACTCCTTCCAAAAATAAGATTTGTTGAGGACATCATAATACATGTGATTGTGAGATGATTTCATTGGAGTTAAATCTCTTTCCGCTGAGCCATTTCTTCAGGTTTGTAAACAAGAAATAGTCACTCGGGACTAAATCCGGAGAATGAGGGAACAATTCATATCCCAATTCATGGCTTTTCATGGAAATTCACTTTTTTCAATTTTTTCTCAAATCACGAGGTAGTCTGACCCAGCTGGCTTTAACATTTCGATAGCTGATAGTTGCCTGCTGACAGAAGCAGTATTGTAATTTCATTTGAGAGACGGAAAATTCAAATAATCACGGACTTACTGACTTGCCTTCTTACTTAAAGAGAGTGCCTTAGATTGACATAGCAAACAATTCAAACTAAAAAATCTTATATAAAAATGTTCTCTCTGTCTCTATAATATAGAGAGAGAAATAGAGAGATTTATAGTTATAAGTGTAAATTGGTTTTGGTATTGTTCCTAATTTGCATAAAATTTAAAATATTTTTCCCGAATTTTTAGTTTAATTTTGTGGAAAATCACTAGATATTCCAAATACAATTTTCTAAGAATCATTCCACCTTACCCGGAAATACTTATTATAATTGTATGGATTTAAAATTCATTATCAGGGTCTATTATTATGAATATATCCTCTACTATCCTATTTATATTCATAATCTCCTGATTGTACATAATCTGTAGATTAGCAATCAATATACAATATATATATATATTCAAAATACTCTATAAATTAATTATTAAAATAATATCCATACGTATTTATATGTATAAAGCTCAAACTCTCGGTTCACAAAGAACACGTTTCAATCAGTTCGTTAATGAATACACAAATATTAATTCTATAATTTTTTAAAATTACCAAAATATAACTATAAATTTTTACTTTAATTTCTAATAACAAATATCACTTTTAATTAATTAATTCAGTGGCGCAACCAGGATTTGATCCTGGGGGGGTTTTGACTAGCCGCTCCACCTTTCTATGGCGCCCCCCGGGCTCTCTCAAAGACAAATTTTCAATAAGATTTTTTTTTATATTAAATATTTAAAAAAGTTTTGTAAATGAAACACTGATTTTACAAAATCTGGCAAAAAAATTTAATTTTGTATTTTATTTACTCGTATTCACAGTTTTAGAAAGAAAATATTTTTTTCCAGCTATAAGAGTAAATCATTTTAGCTTTCCTCATGAAATAATAATAATAATAATAATAATAATAATAATAAAGCCTTTTTATTAGTTTCCATTAAGTTATTTACAATATTATTTTTATATTCTAATTATTATAATCCTATAACATTTACATATAAGTATGTACATTTATTCAATTTTTTGGAAACTAGGCCCATTGTTGAACAAAGGCCTCTCCCATATTTCGCCACAGGTTTCTGTCTTCTGCCAGCTGGAACCAGTTTCGACCCGCAAAGTTCTTCAGGTCCTCACTCCATCTGAGATGTTGCCGTCCTCTTTTTCTCTTCCTTCCCCGAGGGTACCATTCGAAGACCTGCTTGGCCCACCTATCTCTTGACATTCTTCTTAAGTGTCCTGCCCAGCTCCATTTTAGTTTTTTGATTGAGACGGTTATATTTTTAAATTTTGTTTTTTCTTTTAGGACTGAATTTGGTATGTGATCTCTTCTTGATACACCAAGAATTTGTCTCTCTATTGATCTTTGTGTTATTTCGATTTTGTTTTGGTCGCTTTTTAATAGTGGCCATGTTTGTGATCCATAGTTTAAGCATGTTAGTAGGCATGTATCAAAGATTTTCTTTTTTAATATTAAGGAGATTTTATTATTTTTTAAAATAAATTTAAGAGAATGATATTTCTGCCATACTTTGGTTATTCTCCTATTGATTTCCTTTGATGAGCCTTTTTCGAACGAGATAAGTTGGCCCAGGTATATTGCTTCTGTCTTCCAGTCAATCGATCTTCCTTCTAATATTATCTCAGCTTTATTACTATTTGTTAGCAATTGAGTTTTTTCTGGATTGATTTTAAGTCCTGCTTCTTTACTTTTTATATTTATTTCATCAAGCATATATTGGAGATCTTCGGCCGAATCTGCAAATAGAATAATATCGTCGGCAAAGCAAAGGTGAGTCAGTCTATTTCCATTTATGTTCAGGCCAGTGTCTGCCCATTCAATTTTTCTTAAAATTTCTCTTAAGGCACTCTTAAACAGATCTGGTGCTAACGGATCACCCTGTTTCACACCTCTCTTTATGTGAAAGTATGGTCCTGTTCTGTCCATTATAACTCTGGCTTTGGAGTTTTTATATATATAGTTTAGCAAATTTATATATTTAGGGTGGATTCCTTCATTTGTTAATGCCTTGAAAAGAAATTGATGCTTAATGGAGTCGAAAGCTTTTTCGTAGTCGATTAGAGCAATATAGGTCCTCGTTTGATATTCATTTGATTTTTGAATTATTTGATTCACGGTGAAGAGGTGGTCAATAGTTGAGTAGCCCTTTCTGAAACCCGCTTGTTCGGGTGTTTGGTTTTCTTCTATTTTTTCATAAATACGATGTTGAATTATTTTGGCAAAGATTTTGTAAATATTTGATGAAAGGCTTATAGGTCTGTAATTCTTTAGGTCTGAGGGATTTCCCTTTTTAAAAAGTAATATTATATTTGAGCTCAGCCATTGTTTCGGCACCCTTTCCTCTTCCAGAATAATATTAAATAATTTTTGGAAAATCGGCATGATGATAGGACTAATTATTTTGATAATTTCGTTTGTAATTTTGTCTTCTCCAGCCGATTTTCCATTTTTCATATTTTTAATTACAAACTCAATCTCATTTTCCATAATAGGAGGCACTTGATCATTCTCTTTTTCTTTTATAAGTTGGACTGTAGTTGTTGATTCTTCATCGAAATAAATATTTTTGTAAAATCTTGTAGCCATTGCGATTATTTCATCTCTGTTAAAGATATTTTTTCCCCTTTCCTGTAACGTTGTCGTCCAGTTTTTTCCTTGGCATAAGTCTCTTTTTATTTTCTTAATGCTCACATTCTCTAAATATTTGTCAATTATTTCTTCCGCATGTTTTGTTATGTCTTTTCTAATGTTATATCTTGTAAGTTTGCAGATTGTATTATATTCAAGTTTGTCTTTTAATGTTTTATTAGGTATTTTTTTACGTTCTTCACGTTGTTTAATTAAGATCTTGGTCTCTTCAGATATCTTTGTTTTTGTTTTTGGAGTTATTTGAGAGGAAGTTTGAACGTTAACTATTAGTTCTTCTAGATTATTATAGTAATATTGAACGTTTTCTTCTGTAATTTGATTGATAGAAATTTTTTGTGCCTCCTCCATTGCTTTTGTCATTGCAAGTTGTTCATCATAATTTATATTTTTACTTTCTTTATTTTTTCTGCTAGTTTTTTTGTTTATTAAGTTTAGATTAAGTATTATTATTCTATGGTCCGTTGTGAATTTGAAGTTATTTGTTATGGTTAGATTTTTGATTATATTTATTTTTGGGGCAATGACAAAATCAATTTCATTTTTGTAATCTGCATTCGGTGACACCCATGTCCATTTTAATCCTTTACGTTTCTTAAAGAAGGAATTTACTATTTTGAGTTCATTTTGTTGACAAAACCTGATCAACTTCCATCCTCGTGCGTTTCTTTTTCCGAAACCATAAGGACCCAATGTAACTTTTTCTTCTGGTAGTCTCCATCCTATTTTGGCGTTCAAGTTTCAAATTAAAATTAGATGATTATTTTTTGAAAAGCCATTAGTGTCCATAGTGCTTTGAAGATCTTCGTAGAAATTTTCTATTTCTTCTTCGCTGCAATTCGAGGTGGGAGCGTATACCTGAATCAGTGTTAGTGTGTTTTTTTCATAAGTTTTTATTTTTAACACAGATATTCTGTCTCCAGATGAGAGAAAATATTCTATTTTATTTTTCAAATTATTTTTTAAAATAAATCCAGTGCCTCCCATACCTTTAGTTTGTCCGTTGTGGTAGAAGATATATCCGCTTTTTCTTTCAATAATTTTTTCATAGTTTCTTCTTGTTTCGGATAATCCTATAATGTCTATTTGGGAATCTTTCAACGCTTCTTCGAGTTCTGCTAACCTGCCCTCGGAAAGAAGTGATCTTACGTTTAGTGTGGCAATTTTCATGTTCTTGAAGTTTTTGCTTTTAGCTTTCTCTTGATTTTGTTTTTGTTGAATTTGTTGTTGTCGTTGTTGGTTGTGGTGAATCGAAATTGGGAGGTAATGGTCATATTCCCCCTTGGTGACCTGCCATGCTGGGGGAAGTGATTCGAGTTCGTTTTTTAATGGTCTAGTTTCCCTTGAATCCTAGCTCTTCTCCGAAGAAACAGATCGGATCTGAATCTCATCCCGGCATATCTCCTCGGTAGCCCCTGCGGTTCTGTGGAAGAAGCTTGTTATTTTATTAACATCTTTATTCTTGTTTTCTATTTTTCTTTTTTTCAGTACTTCTCTCGACATCTGTTTGCCCTGAGTGATCTGCTCTTGCGATTCTGGAGAGATGGATATTCCTCGTTTTTTGATTTTTGAATCCTCTTTAAATTCTTCCACGATGAGTTTGTTATATTTTATTATGGCATATTTCCCATCATTTCTTGCTTCTATTAGTTGTTTTTGAAGTTCCTTTCGTTTATCAATGATATCCTTTGGGAAGTCCTCTGTGAGATAATATCCTGTTGTTGATAAACTTTTTTTCATCTTCAAAATCGCAAGTTTCTTTTTAAAGTTTGTCAAGCTTATTAAAACTGGTCTCCTTCTATCTTCGCTTGCTCTTCCAATTCTCTTAATAAAATCAATCTCCTCACTCTTCATAGGTATCTTCAGATGCACATCAACTAGATTCAGAAATGTACCCTCCAAATCCCTCTGCTCCTCATCAAGTCCGTGAAGAATCAGGTTTCTCTTTCTTACTTCTCTCTCTAATTGCGTTATTCTCCTGTTTTGGTTTTCCAATTCTTTGTGAACAGAATCTCTAAATTCACTCAAATTAACCTCCAAACACTTGCTGATTTCAGCGTTTATTTCTCTTTTAATTTCCTCCTTCATCTCCCTAAATAGGTCTCTGAATTCCCCGGCATTCATCCTTGTTATTATTAAATCACTTTCTTTTTTTTTTTTTTTTTTTTTTTAAAGGGTTTGAGAGGATAGGATTAGTGGGGGGTATCTTAACACTTCAACGGGCCGTTTGAGTGACTGACTTACGGAGAGAAGCCCTTGGATGTTATTTGGTTATTCTGATAATTATCAACATATATCGCATGTATATACTCTACTAACACTCAAATATATATATCAATAAATCCGAAACAATGTCAAAAATAGAAAAATATAATTTCAAAAATAAACTAAAGTAGATTACAAGTCGATTAACCGATTATAAAGTTCACTCAGAGGTCAACCTGACTTGGAAAACCACAAAAGAAAGGCAGAGATATACTAATTTCTTTCATAAAATGCACAAAAAGAGAACAAAAAATACAGCACGACTCAAGGTCCTTAGTACAGTTTCCACTTTTTCGAAAAAAGAAAAAAATTCAAACTCAAACACAAAAAAAAAAAAAAAAAAAAAAAAAAAAAAAAAAAAAAAAACAGGCCAAAAAGACAACTTTATCGGGAGAAACACACCAGCGATCCGCTCTCATCGAAAGCTTCAACTCGACTCCCCTCATGAAATAAGGATAGCTTAAACGATGATCGGAAAATTTTGAAAATTTTTGCTCCGAGATTTCCACTTTTCAGGCGGTTCTGAATCCAAAACTGCAAAAAAAAATTTTTGAACGGCTCGTTACCGAGATTACGTCTAAACAAAATGAGATATTGTCTTGAAATTTTATATTTAGATGTTTTTTTTTTTTTGGAAATGATGGACGGGGATTGGATTATTTTTGGACAAGATCGGACCATAAGTAAGGGTAGTTTAAAGAGGTGCCAAAGCACATTTTATTTATTTTATCAATAAATACCGATTTTTATGAGAATTATCATACTATCGTATTAAATTTATAGGGAATCGAATTTACTAAAAGTTTCATTATATTCATTTTTACCTAAACTTAATAATAAAGGAGTTATTTATAAAAAACTACTTTAAGATTTCGAAAGCTTTTCATCTATTTTGAAAGAAATCATGTAAAAATCCCTAAATGCAAATATCCCTAAAAGAATAAATCCCTAAATAAAAAATTTCCCTAATTTTTTTTAAGTATTTAATAATGAATAGCCGAAGAGACCTAAATGAGGTAGTTATACATCATGCTTGGTGTCATCACTTATGTTCCATCTGGTTTTTTAGTGTCACATTTTTCATGGTTTGCCTTCATTATGGACAGAAGCTCATCATGCGAGTCGCTGAATCGTTTCCTTGATAGATCAGGCTTCTTACCACGAACATCAAAGAGATAAGGTTATGCTCAATATGGATTTGCTTAATCAGGTCCCATACTGATGTCTTGTAACCTCCTAAGCATGAACGAAGAGCATTGTTGTAATCTTCCAATGCATTGTTTGTTCGAGGCAAACCCATCAAAGTGGCATCGAAATGTTCCAATGTTCCAATGTCGAATTCGGGGTCATAAAAGCCAGCCAAAAATTGTTCACCTAGCCAAGTGCGCTCGAAATAAGAAAAAAGATCCCGAAGATTTACCATGTTGGTCGTCCAACTAATGCTTGGCAGGCTACAATGACTTTTGATGGTGGTACCAACGCCAAAGCTGCAAGAGTTTGTACATGAGTGGAGTTGTCAAGATTATCTATATCATTAAGAGCTTCAAAACTTCTGGCATTGATTTGATGTTTCTATAAATGCATTCAACAAAATAATAAGTTGACCTGTGGCCAGGTCCGAACCGACCGACTGTTTGAAATAAATTAATTTCCAGCTACAGAAACAATTTCAAATAATTTTAATATATCTATTAATGTAATAAAAAACAGATATGGATACATAAATAATAAATATAAACATTTTTAATTTTATTTTATTTATAATATATATGCAAGACCAGGCTGTGACGTCATGAATGGCTGGATGACGTCATATAATTTTAAATCAAGAAAAAACTAATAAATATGATTTTTCTCGAGGATAAAACCAATACAAAGTGTATGATTCGTGGTGATATATAAAAAAATCTTCTTTGGTGTGAAAATAACCCTTCCCTTCCTATCGTGGATCGCTAATACTACCACTTCCGGTTTCCGGAATTGCACCAAAAGTTGATCAATTCATCCCACTGATGCATTAAGTAAATATACCAAATTTCATCAAAATCGGTTGAGCCGTTCAGGCTGTACACATCTATACGGACGGACGGACAGACGGACTAAAAATACTTTTTTCTGTTTAGAAAATGCATGATTCGTGGAGATATGTAAAAATCTCCACATGTGAAATTTGGTGTGAAAACAATACCTCCCTTACTATCGTCGGTCGGTAAAAAAGACAACCTCTGATGATAGCAAATTTCACAAATTGCGTTATATATTCCCTGGTGAAATATATGGTGCAAATGGTGTATTTTAAATTAATCTTCGCTTCATAATTTTTATGAAATTAGCAATTAATGTATTATTAATAAAAAATATTTAACCGGTTAACCGATTTTGACTAAATTTTGATAGAAATCTACAAACTGTGAATAATATCGGTGTACCAAATTTCGAAGTCCTAGCTTGATTAGTTTTTGAGTAAATTTGCTTACAGACATTACATACATACATACATACATACGTACACACACACAGACATAATTCGAAAAATGGTATTTTCCAACTCAGGGAGGTCTAAAACGTCAAGATCTATCGAAATCTCGAAGTCGAAATTTTTGACGATTCCAATACTTATACGAAGTATGCGGGAAAGTAAAAAAGAAAATATTTAAAAGCCAACTTTTGGAAATTTTTGGAAATTGGTTAACACGCCCATAAATGGCTTCCAATAACAAAATATTTCGGACTGATATACAAACAAGCTGCAATGCACATATAAAAGAAATAATTCATAAAACAAATTGTGCAAGAAAAGCCATCTGGTCACTGATAACTCATAAAATTACAAATGAAGGAATCACAAGTCTTACATTATTGAAATGAAACTTCTTTAGCGGCGTCCTGACATTTGGTTGAGAATGGAGAGTGAATTGAAAAATTGAAATTTCTTAACGCAAGAGAGAAAAAAATTGAAATTTCGTAACGCAAGAGAGAAAAAAGATATAGATATAACGAGTGAGAATGAGATAGCCTCTATCTCCGTCTCTCTTTTGTGCGGTCTTTCGTTCTTGAGAAAGAGGCTATCTGCGTCTTCCTTTTGTCCGGTCTTTCGTTCTTGAGAAAGAGGCTATCTGCGTCTTCCTTTTGTGCTGTCTTTCGTTCTAATACCCACTCGCTAGGTCCAAAGTCCATGGCGCGCATGCGCGCGAGTACGTTGACGCGGAATAATATTTCTCAGCCTCTACTGGGTCAAAGAATAAAAATTAGTATGACTTATGATCAAAAGAGGGCGAGATCTCCACCTTGTCCAGTAGATATCGCAATTAAATACAATTTGAATTTAAATATATATTAATTTCAAAATTTGCCTAAACATTTATAAAAATAAATATACATATGAAATTTGTTATTTTTTTTTAATATTAAAAAATATTTAATTTGAGATTAATTATATGTAAAAAGATCAACTATCAAATAGATTCAAACTTTTATTTTCTTTGATTAGATTATAATTAAATATTATTTATATTATTTAAAAATTATTATTAAATTTAATTAATTATAAATTATAAATAATAAATAATAAATATTAAACCAGCGCATGTTTGGCTTTTTGTTGATGGCACCACGTCACGTGTTGGCGCGTGAGATTTGCAGTGTTAAAAAATTAATTCTGGTAATTTCAGCTAATCAATCAAGCTGAAATTCTATATATAGCAGTTTTATACAATTATTAATCATGTGAAAAATTATCAAACATATATCTTTATTTTTACGGTCACTTTAGAGGAAAAAAAATCAAAACGTTGTAGGTAATGACCCTCTTCCGGTTGAGCTACATTTCTCAAAAGTTGATAGAAAACTATGAATTTTGAATAATGTCCATGTACCAAATTTCATCAATCTAGCTCAAACCGTTTTTGCGTAATCTTGCCTACATACACACACACACACACACACACAGACACACACACACAGACATTTTTCTCAACCTTAGTGAAAATGATTCAGGAACCTTCAAAAAGTATAAAAACATCAAAATCTCAACATCGAAAATTTTCGTGATCGCAATACTATCTCTGGCGAGATAGTAAAAAATGATTCATTATTATTGTATTTGGCTGGTAATATTAATACCTGGGACACCGAGCTCGCTCTACCCTTTAAAAAATATTGATATACAATTCTTTAATTATTTATTACAATTATTAAATGTATTAAATAATATTTTATTGAAAAAATATTAAAAATTATAAAACTATCTAAAACTTAATTAATAAAAGAACAATGAATAAATAAATCACGAAAATAGATAAAAAAAAAATGCACGCGGCGAGTTTCGATCCTTCGAACTCGGGGAGTAAAAACAATTGTTCTTACTGCTGGTCTATGATATTTTGATAATTACAAAGATATTTTTACCATCTTTCAAAGACATTTATTTGTTTTGTTGTTTTTTTTGAGAGAGATTAATAAATATATATATATTTTATTAAAAATAAATATTTTTAATTTTATTTCGAAATTAAATAATGAATTTTAAAATATTTTAAATATAAAAAAATGTTAATACAATATCATTTAAAAAAAAAGCGGGATTAATAAATATATATATATATTTTATTAAAAATAAATATTTTTAATTTTATTTCGAAATTAAATAATAAATTTTAAAATATTTTAAATATAAAATTTCGAAATTAAATAATGAATTTTAAAATATTTTAAATATAAAAAAATGTTAATACAATATCATTTAAAAAAAAAGCGGGATTAATAAATATATATATATATTTTATTAAAAATAAATATTTTTAATTTTATTTCGAAATTAAATAATAAATTTTAAAATATTTTAAATATAAAATTTCGAAATTAAATAATGAATTTTAAAATATTTTAAATATAAAAAAATGTTAATACAATATCATTTAAAAAAAAAGCGGGATTAATAAATATATATATATATTTTATTAAAAATAAATATTTTTAATTTTATTTCGAAATTAAATAATAAATTTTAAAATATTTTAAATATAAAAAAAATATTAATACAAAATTAAAAAAAGGCGGGAGTAAAATTTCAAAATGGATGCCATTTACGTCACCCATATATAATTTTCAATTAAGAAATTAATAATGAAGCTGTAAGTTTCAAGAGATGTAATCAATAAAACTCAATTTTTCTTTATAAATACTATATCTAGTGTGAATTTGAAAAAAATCGTTAGAGCGGTTTTTGAGAACCAATGGTTATAGATAAATAGATAGATATATACAATTTTAGATAGCATAATAAGATAAGATATATATCGTGAAATAATTAAAATTCTCAAGTCAAATATACAGCGTGCACGCATACCGACGCATGTAATTGTGTGTGTGAACATGGTCGGCGATTCACACGCCAACACATACAGTTATGTGCGTCGATGACCATTCACGTTATTTATCCGAATCTCAACATTACTTTAACACTACTAAATCAATTTAAAATTATTATTGCATTTAAAACTGCTTTTCTCTACTCCACAGATTTCACTATGCCGAAAAAAAATAACGACCAAAATTTAGACGATATTATTTATTTCATACACCGTTCACTACTGGTTAATAGCCACACAGGTGCTAATGCACTTGAACGAGGCGAAGATAAAATCCCTCTAATTCTCGGGGGAGATTTTAATGTAAATTTTGGATCTGATGATTCGTTGCCGTTGATCAACTTTCTTCGAGAAACATTTGGTCTGCTTATAAATAACGATCCCAAGGAATCAACAACAAAATCTGGAACTACAATAGATGCTGTTTTTACACGTTATATAGAAAATATCGAATCACGAACATATATATCTTATTTTAGTTATCACAAGCCATTAATATCAGTATTACCAATTGAAGCACCAACCGACAATAGTACAGGCAATGTAGATATGATGATAGAGTAGATAATAATAATAATAAAGCGAATATTTGTTACGAAAATTTTATACTTTTATATGTCTTTCGAAATGATCCCTTTATTTTTCTCTATTTCTCTCTCACTCACACTCTCAACTAAAATTTATCTTATTCTCTAGATTGTAAGAAGTTTCACTTCCGCCACGTGTACGATGCTGCACATTTTGCTTTTTTTTGAATGTTTTGTTTTTAGTTTTTAGTTTGTTATTTATATATATATACTTATATATATGTTTATGTTATATTAAAAATAATTTTATTTCAAATTTTTCCCTTTGAAATTTAAATATGAAAATAAATTGATAATTTCATTTAAAGTAAAATTGCATAAAGCAATTATGATAGAAGAAGTCGAAACATTTTTAAATAATAAAAATAATATACATATAGTGCCTTATTATATAATTAAGTATAAATTTATATGAATAAGGAATCTTTAATTTAAATGTAATAAATTGGAATTATAAATAAATAACTAAATAAATAAAAACATTATAAATAAGATAAAATTTTAAAATTGTTTATTAATAAAAAAGAAAAATTTATATTACATTAGTTAAATTTTAATACAATTCATGTTACATGTTATTTGAATTTTCTGAATTTTTATTAGCGACCCGTCATTACAGCTGAAACAAACAAAAAAATAAGTTATTGTTAAAAATTAAAAGTCAATCATTTCACTTTAGAAAAAATATTTTGTATATTTTAAAAATAATATTTTACAAAATAAAATATACAGTAAACCGTCATTATAATGAACTTCAATGCACCAACAAATTACTTGCTCATTATAACATAGTTTCTTATACCAGAGTGAGTGGGAAAGAAACAAAAAGTATTAAGAGAGTACCCTATTGAATAATTTACTCTTTTATCCATAACCATCAAATCATTTGTTTTTTAAAAAAGAAAAAAAATTGTCAATCAGATATTTTGTTAACCTAATTATTTTAATTTCGACTTAAGAATCATCAGAAACTGGTATTACGACGGTCCGTGAAGATATCACAACATAACCTCAGTTTAGGACGGTAAAAAAAGATAATAGAAACCGACAAAATCACAGCACAAAATCGGCAAAAACAATAAATAAATAACTATCAGTTTGTTATAATAAC
This sequence comes from Labia minor, assembly GCA_963082975.1. NCBI lineage: Eukaryota > Metazoa > Arthropoda > Insecta > Dermaptera > Spongiphoridae > Labia > Labia minor. Next base: position 52,036,812 of record OY720344.1, read on the forward strand.
AGCAAATCGTTTTTATAGCCCATAAAAATTGTTCAATAATTTTAATAACCGAATACTTTATTGTATCGGGAATGTAGAATTTGTTCGTTATAACAGGATGTTCATTATAAACGAATTCGTACTAAGGAGGATCTACTGTTTTTCCAATTAAAATTAAATTAATATAAAGTTTACCTCCTGCTGCTCCACTAGCAGCAGTTGCAGCACCATTTTTAATAGCATCAGTTCCAGCTTTAAATCCATCATATTGAGCCATTCCACCTGCCATTCCACCTGCAGCTGCCACTACACCTTCTGCTCCAGATACAGCAGCATTTGGATCTGGGACTTGGCGAACAATCTAATTTAAAAACATAAATGTACAAAAGTAACCTCTGGCCTTGGTACGATCTGTACAACGGCACAAAAAAAATTACACTGGTAATCAATAGACTTTAAATAAAAGATATTTATTTAAAATAAAAATAATTTTATCTATAATATTATCATTTATAATTTGAATATCAAAAGAATAATATTTAAAATTAATAAAAATCACTCATTCGCCTAATAATAAAATCAATTAACTTAACATTAAAATAGAATAAAATTTTTGTGAAGGAGTTGGATGATTGTAGCTAGGAAAGGGAGGACTGGAGTGAAGATGTATGGTTGCAGCAGGCCACAAGAACTTTTCAGATCCGTAGAGCCTCTGAGATAAATTAATTATTATATTATCGATATTGAAAATTAAAAAATGTTTATAGATTTATGCTTACTCTGCTAGGAGGCTGATCTGTTGGATTGTTTAAAGACACCTACAAAACAAAATTTATCATAAACAAATTAATTAAAGATTTAATAAAAATTAAATTTAAAGATATGTTTAATTTATTTTTTTTTTTTATTTATTAATTATTGAGGTATTAGCTAAAATTTAGTAAAAAATATATTTTAATTCTTACCTGGCTAGGTGGGTCTGTTCGGTCGGCCATGACCTGATAAAATAATTAAAAACATACATAAAAACAAAATAGTTTGAAAAAATAAAATTAGTTAAATCTATTATTGGTCAATAATATACTGCTGCTATAAAAAGGTATATTATAAATTTATTATTGTATTTATTAAAATATTCCTCTCATTTTTATATTTTTTTTAATTAATTTTAATTTTGAAGATTTATTTTTCAAAAACCGTTTTTGCGTAATTTTTTCTACATACACACACACATACAGACATTTCTCTCAACCTTAGTGAAAATGACTCAGGGACCTTCAAAACTTATAAAAACATCAAAATCACGAAAATTGTAATGATCGCAATACTATCTCGCCAGAGATAGTAAAAATGATTATTTTATAAATTTTAAAATATTAAATAAATTATTTCAGTGAATAATTTAATATAACTGAAATTATATAATCAATATTAAATCATATAATTATTTATATGCTTTTAGAATTGTTTTTTATTTTTTTACCAATTTATAAAAAAAATTTTTTGTAAATGGATTACTTACAATTGATACTAAAACGACGCCCAAAAACAACATTCCAAAGAGTTTGGTTACTGTGTTTGACATCATGGTTATTGAGTATAGGTATAAAGGTTGTTGGATAGTCTAAGACTGTAACTGATGCTCTGAAAACCTTAGACAGGTTATTTTATATTAAAATAAATAATTTGACATATCCTGTTTCCAAGGATCAGCATTATCATAAATTTTTTATCATTAATTTTAATAATTTAATCTTCAATTAAAATTTGTTTAATTGTAAATGATTTTTACTACAGATTATCACTCACATAATAAAACAAACCAGTTAATAATACTTTGAAATAAATTTTCCTTATTTTTTTTTTAAATTGCTAATTTTAGAATTATATTGTATAATTTTTAATCGATATCTAATAGAATCTTAAATAATTAAAAATTTAGTAAATGTGAAAAAAAATCTATTTTATTTTTATGTATCTATGCGCACGGCAGTGCGCCGGCCAAGTTCCAGCAAGCCGCGCGCATGCCGTAAGTATATTTACACGAATGGTTTGGAGTCACTTTTGACCCCCCTGTATCTCAGTGCCTATTGCAAGTACAGAGATAAAATTTTATCTACGTAGTCATATACTAGAAATAAAGTAGTATGCCAAATTTCATAGATATAGCTTCAGTAGATCCTGAAATATGACCCTGTGAAAATAGCTTATTTTGGCACTGATTCACTGATTGGTCAATAAAATTCTTAAGGTATTTCCAATTGTCCTAGCGTTATGAAATTTCGCATACAGGTCGTGTGTTATATGTAGGTTAACAAAAAATTAAGAAATTTAAAAAATCGGTCAAGCTTGAGTTGTTATAATCGAATATCAATGCGATTTTTATGAATTTTTATGAATTCAAGGATTTTGTCAGAAACTAATCAAGCTAGGACTTCGAAATTTGGTACACCGATATTATTCACCGTTTGTAGATTTCTTTTAAAATTTCATCAAAATCGGTTAACCGGAAGTAGTACTTTATTTACACTGGTTGCGTTTACCTTTCAAGTAAAGTACCAGTTAGCTTCGAGATATTTGCTTCATATTTTGAATATAGATTTAAAAATATGAAAAAAATTCAGATACCAAATTTCATTATGATCTGACTACCGGAAGTGACATTTTACCTATACAAGTAGCGTTAGGTGTAGATTATAAATCTAATCAAAAACATACCTGTTAAAAAGGGGGCCAAGTTCCTATCGGCTATTTGTTTGCCTAAAAAAGGGTTCAAATCCATCCCAATGCCAAGTTTAGATGCATTTTAAAATCAATCATAATCATTTTCATCAACAGCCTGATCCACTGGTAAACAAACATTTGGCATTCCCAAGAATCGCCACCACACCCAGTCCTCCGCCTCCTGCATCCAGGCACGCCACTTTATTCGCGTCAACGATCCATCTGGCCGAAATTCACTTTACCATACACCCAACTTAAAATATGGATAGTTGTTAAAATACGTAGGTACTTGGTTTAAAATATCTAAAATTATAATACTTAGAAATTTGAACTTGGCAGGCTTTCGTGCTGTACATAACACTAGATTAATTGTATAATTATATTTTTTTCTGTAAAAAAAATTATTTATTTATTAACCAAAATATATAATAATTTCTTTGATATTTTTTCTGGAATAGCAATTTTATTCTAATTTATTTTTTTATGTATTAAAAAATATAGTATTAATTATGTTGCTTAGTATATTTTGATTAAATTTTGAACCAATGACAGAGGAGATCAATCGCTCAAGGACAAACTCCGATTACTCGATATTGCTCTCTCGAGAACTGACAGCTCCGTTGCCAGGGAGCACTTAATCAATCAAGGCTGTTGGCTATGTTGTATATATTTAATTACGTTAAAATAAGTGTGGTTGCAAAAGTTAAAATGCTTTCTGCCCCTTTATTTTCTCAAATCGTAGACCGTAACGAGAACCTCTCAACTTAAAATGGCCCTCATATTAAAACAAACGTTACCTGAACAGAATAAATAAAATGAAAGTGAGAAATAAATATCTGAGAGTTAAGTTAAAGCAAAAAATCTAAATATTTTCTAAAAAATCATAAAAAATTAATAATACCACACTTATAACATACATTTTATATGAATAAAACGATATTAAATTAATTATAATAATTCTTTTTAATTCATTTTCTCATATTAAGCTAAAAATATTTTACAATTTTATAATGGGTATTCAGAGAAATGGTTTGTCCAAATAAAATTATTTAATTATAACAATCATAATTTACCCTTGAGGGAGGCTTCAACAATGAAATTTAGATGTTATATACTGACATTCGAAATTAGAATAAAGGAAAGAAAGAATAATCAGGTAAGTTTATTTGCCAATTGAACCGATGCTGTGGAACTAACATAGGCGTCAGGAGGACAATTGCCGTTGTTCTACTGGGAAAATTCCTATAAATTACATGACGATTCTGTGTCATGGTGAGAAAACAGGATGATTTTAATAAGTGTTGCTCCTGCTGCTTTGCAGGAAGAATTCAATCTTCAAAGGCTATGCGAGGAAACCTTAACAGATAATGGAGCGTTTATTCTAGATTGTGGGGCTCCACAGATCATCTGATCATCTGATCTCTATTTGGAGCGGCTAATACAACGAAAAACTATCACATGCTGGCTATACCTTTACTTTACTTACAACGTATATATATATATATATATATATAAATACTAGCTGCTCCGAGCACCTTCGGCGCTCTCCACACCTAAACGGGGGCTCCGCCCCCTGTACCCCCCCCCGAGTGTCCCTATTCTGAGCTATAACCATCTAACTCCTACCCTATCCCATCTCTATAGTTTTTTATATATGTTTATTTATGCAGAAAAAATTAAATGACATAATTATTAATTTAATAAAATAAAATTTAATAAAATAAAATTATTTAATAAAATATTAAAATAATAAAAATTAATAAATTTGTAAAAAAAAATATATAATACTTAAAAACAAATGTGCCTTTGCGAGTTTCGAACTGAGGGGGCAAAGTCATAAAATGACGGGCTAGCTGGTTTACTCACGAACCAATATTGTTTGCAAGTCTCCTATCAGGATATATATAAGTTGTCAAATTTTCGCCACCAGCGCCTCTATGATCTAGTATGGTAACTAAACTATTTTTAATTAATTAGCACCCCCTGGACACACCTTAGCAATTAGCGGTTTAATAAAAGAAGTCTGACATGCCCTGAGACCTACTGAATATGCATACAAAATTTCATAAGAATCGGTCCAGCCGTTTCGGAGGAGTATGATTTCAAAGTTTTGTGACACGAGAATTTTATATATAAGACTAGATGCTCCGAGCACCTTCGGCGCTCTCCACACCTAGACGGGGGCTCCGCCCCCTGTACCCCCCCGAGTGTCCCTATTCTGAGCTATAACCATCTAACTCCTACCCTGTCCCATCTCTCTCACGTTCCATCCTACATTGTCCACCCTGTTCACAATTGGTCTATATGTTTATTTATGCAGAAAAAATTAATTGACATAATTATTAATTTAATAAAATAAAATTTAATAAAATAAAATAATTTAATAAAATATTAAAATAATAATAATAAAAATTAATAAATTTGTAAAAAAATATATAATACTTAAAGAAAAAACTGTGCCTTTGCGAGTTTCGAACTGAGGGGGCAAAGTCATAAGATGGCGCGCTAGCTCGTTTAGCCATAAAACAGTATTGTTTCTAAGTCTCCTATTACGAAATATATAGATCTCAAATTATCGCCACCAGCGCCTCTATGATCTAGCATTGTAACTAAACTATTTTTATTTAAATAGCACCCCCTGGACACACCTTAGCAATTAGGGGTTTAATAAAAGAAGTCTGACATGCCCTGAGACCTACTGAATATGCATAAAAAATTTCATAAGAATCGGTCCAGCCGTTTCGGAGGAGTATGATTTCAAAGTTTTGTGACACGAGAATTTTATATATAAGATATAGGAAAAACCCTATTTTTTCTTTTAGTTTATTCTTATGAAGATATCCTTCCTACCTCATTGATATAATGTATTTGTTATTCATTATTAATATTTCTTTTTAATATAAGAATTTAAGCAACGCAAGGAATTAAATCCGATTTTCCCAAGATCATATTGCTGAATAGCTCAAAACCTACGGCGGCATGTCAGGGGAACCCCTTTTAGTGAGGATTCACAGCTAAGAATCTCGCCGTCAGCCAATCTAGGAATATATTTCAAATGTTCAGACCTTATATCAATCAGGAACTGAATTTCTTTCTCTAAAAACGTTATTATGATACAACTAAAAGCCGATCTTAGAAAAATGAAAATCGTTCATAGAATAAAGATCATTCTGAAATGGAAAACTTTTATTATTTTTTTTATTTAAATGAAATGAAAAACTCACAGAACCTAGAGATATTATAATTGTCTTTGGGATTTCAACGCTGGAATTGAAAAAGGTAAAAGCGTCGATTTAATCTGAGAGTTCGGGATTCAAAACCCATTAGAAATGAGAGAGAAGACAGATTGATTCAGTTTTGTCCAGAAGATGGCTTAATATGTTAGAAAATAAGGGAGGTAACAGGGGCTAAACAAAACCATAACTCACAAATTTTAACAGATAAATAAGATCAAATAATAGTATCTATGAGTGAAAAGTTGATAGGATGAGAAGAACACAACAGGAAACTATATAGTGATAGTAAAGTTAAAGAGTTCTATTTGTCCGTTGATGATAAGGTCCTCCTCTGAAGTAAAATTAAAATTTAACTGGCCAATAATGCTAAAGTAGTGGGGCCCGATGGGATGCACGGTAAACTTCTTAAACATATTTGGCGGTCAAAATATTGAAGTTTAAGTTAATTTCTTTAACATAATTCCTTGAGAATAGCTCAAATCAACATTCGTCATTTTTCGGATAAAGAATGCTATTAAATATGATGACTATTGAACAATTAGCTTAATCGCTTACCTAGGAACATTATAATAGAATTGCCTTTGTTAATCAGGCAGTTGTAGTAGTAAATAGTCAGTAATAATATGGTCTAAAAATCAATACTTCCAAAACCAAAATGCTTGTCATCTCAATAAAACCCAGTCAGAAACAAATAGTGTTGCGGTTTGACAATAAACTGGTTGAAAACGTCGGCCATACATGGGTTAACTTAGAGAAGCATCGAAGCAAAATTCAAAATAGTATTGGCCAGATTTGATCAAGCACCAACAACTTTTGGAAAGATTCGTATCTTACATACATCCAGGTACTTAAAAGTAAGAGTGTAATTGCTCTCTTGATAAGACGATATTATATGGCGATGAAGCTTGGACACTGACTCAAGAAACAACTAAATGGATTCAAATCTTTGAAATAATAATTTATTATTATATTTAATTGTATTATTTTTATATAAAAATTAAAGAAAAAGAAAGATGAACAAATCTCATGAGCCTACCTACAGTTTGTTAATTTAATTTTTATTAATAAACAAAAATATAAATTTAAATATGTTACTGATGTTTTAATTCTTAAAATTATATTCTTTTTTTAAAACCAAACAAAAAAATCGGGAGTGTCCTCCCCTAGACTTTCCCGTATATAAATAGGTAATTAGGTTATTATTATTATGTTTTAACAACAATAAAAATAAACAAACTAATTAATTTAAATTATAAAGTAAAATGGTTTAACACTATTATATATATTTATAATTTACACCTAACGCTACTTGTATAGGTAAAATGTCACTTCCGGTAGTCAGATCATGATGAAATTTGGTATCTAAATTTTTTTCATATTTTTAAATCTATATACAAGATATGAAGCAAATATCTCGAAGGAAATTGGTACTTTACTTGAAAGGTAAACGCAACCAGTGTAGGTAAAGTACCACTTCCGGTTAACCGATTTTGACGAAATTTTGATAGAAATCTACAAACTGTGAATAATATCGGTGTACCAAATTTCGAAGTCTTAGCTTGATTAGTTTCTGTGTAAATTTACTCACAGACAAACATTACATACATCCATACATCCATACATACACACACACAGACATAATTCGAAAAATGGTATTTTCCAACTCAGGGAGGTCTAAAACGTCAAGATCTATCGAAATCTAGAAGTCGAAATTTTTGACGATTCCAATACTTCCCTTATACGAAGTATGCGGGAAAGTAAAAAAGCATTCTAAGAGTTTTGGCTATTAATGAATTAAATTTTACTGTGTTTATTGTCATCTTTTATATATTATTAATAAGTGGTGTAATTTTATATATCCTCATGTTGAAAGATACTTTTCTGAATAGTGCACATTGTTTAGTTATCTCTGGTGTCCAGCAACGAGAACACCTCTTGGATGATGTCCAAATGGCCGTTGGACAGTCAGGCAGATAGGCTCTCCCCGCTCATTTATTTAATTATTTGACCTTTGGAATCTCCCCAAATGACCAAATGAAGCCTTTGTTATTTCAACTCTGTTGCTTCCAAAACCAATATTTTTCCAATTTTTTTCTTTTTCTTCTTCAAAAAAAAACTGTTTTTTATTCAAGATAAAGAGAGCAAAAATAATTTATATCTTCAGGATAATCATTAATTAACATCATATTTCTTTAATTGTTTTTTAATAATTATTAAACAATTAATCATTTCTTTATTTTATTTCATATTTGAAATTTTGCAGCTGATTCCTTTTATTATTACATACTTTAAATATCATCTTATTAATTATTCTAACATTTTACTTTTCCGGAAACAATTATATTATAATTAGATTCACTCGAACTTGTATTACAATTTTTGAAATTGAAAGACAAGACTTAAAAGAATATTAAAGAAAAAAACATGGCGCCTTTATGAAGCTAAGCAGTCTGTGGCTCACTCTCTCTCTCTCAAAACTTTTCCATGTCCCTAGACAATTGTAAATTGGTTGTTTAGAACATTGAGTATTAAATTTTATTGAGTTGATGCTCAACTGAGGACAACGTTATTAACCCTCTCTACCAATGTCTTCATAATAATGAAAACAATTCTTTATATGTTAATTTTTATCTTAATTTATGGAATATAGCAATGTTTTTGTTTTAAAAAAAGAAAAATATTAATCTTATTTATTTAATGAATTTTTTTTTGTTTAAAAATTAGGTTAATATTACTCTAATTCAATAAAAAAAAATTTTCTAAAATATCTAAATCTGGAATAAAAATAATCGTAAACATTTATTTATAGTGAAATTAAATACAATTATAATAATAATCTGAATTATTCAGTTTGGTAATTGTAAACTTCGGGTTACGAGTTTAATTCGATCAGGAAGGTAGCTCGTAAACCAAATTTTCCCATAAGAATTAATTTTAAATTCAATTTATTCGTTTCGGGTCCCCAAAATTACTATCAAAAAAAAATTATAATCAATAATATACATTTTTATTTATCAATGTCCTTAATAACGTATTTATTTATATGTATAAAATATTTAAACAATTGCTTTTCATCGAATTTTATATGTAATACGACTTGGTGAAATGTCAGAGGTAAATTACAACTGTATCTTGATAGAAAAGATAAAAGATCCATTCTCTTTAATTTTTCTCGATGATATTGGTTCTCATTCATCCTTTCCAGTTTTTACTCAGGATAGAAGATGGGTTGGGTAGAAGAAATACAATTTGTATAAAAAACATCAACTCTTTCAAATCCTGTATTCTTTTTGTGTGGGCAGAAGCATTATCCATAAGTAGAATGGCTTTCTGAAGAAGATTATTATCCAGGAGGTCTTTTATATCTCATGATCAGCAGTGCAGTCTAATTATTGATTAAACAACTCTTCGTCGATTACTGATCTAAGACAATCATAGTGTATAAGTGCGTAGAGTAGGCAGCGCGGTGTAAAAAAAATCCAGCCAAAAGCGCTCATGCGACTAGTAACCCGAAATTTTGCCCGTAAACTGAAAACTGAAAGAAAAGACACATGCTCGTAACTCGAAATTCTCGTAACCACTTTATATATATTTAATTTTTTTTTTAATCAAAAAAATACCATGTCAATTAAGCTTATATTTTTTTTATTTCTCAGTTAAAAAATTTTACTTTCAGTTAACAAAAATATATTTTTTGTACTAATATGTGATTGTAAATCGTTTTCATAATAAGAAACGATGACTAAAAGATTACTCTTAGTCTAGATAGAACTAAAATATTAATTATTTAATTCGTTTACATGAACCATTGATTGAATTTAGTAATTGATTAAAAATTTAATATCTCTTCATTTCGTTGAGAATTACATTCCATGTCTATAATTGAAATTTCATTCATTTCAGTCTATAAATTATTTATGTTTATTTTAATGCATTTGATGGGGGGATACCACCCACTAACGATACGTTTAATACGAGTGGTATCACCGATTACCAAACTTCAAGGGTAAAATAAATAAATAAATAAAAAAATAGAGATAATTAATAATTTGGCAAAATCAATAATATTTAATTAGATAAAATAAAATATTAAAAAAAAAATGAATGAATTGGAATTTAAAAATAATTAAAAAATATATTTATTAAATAAAATATGTAATGTACATTTTTGAAAAGCTATTTTTTTAAAATTTATTAATAAAAAAAATCATGTTTGTTACATTTTTTATTCCTATTTTTTTTATTTTTACATTTTAGTAAGAGCGAGTGAGAGAGTGAAAAAAATATCTATCATAAAATCAACGACTTAACAAGTTTCTAATTGCTTTAATTAAAAACCAGTTGAAAGGTTTTTTTTATGGCATCATAAAATGTTCAATAAATTTTCAACCTATTGGAACCCGTAAAGTTAAAAATAGCGACAAAAGGGCTCTAATCTTAAATGTTTAAACTATGCTTAACCAAAGCCACTTAGACGACTTTGTTAATATAAATTGTTTTCTTTTTATTTTCATTTTTGTTTATTTATATTTGAATAGCTAGAATAGATAGTTATGTATATTAATGTAAAGTACCTGGTTCACCGAACCGAAGTTCGGTACTTTAAAATAATTATTTCTTATGAACTATGAATATTTAAGATTAAGATTATTATCTAAAATAAATAAATGACAAATATTTGTAACAATATTTGTAACAATTTCAAATAATTTAAAAGAAGATAAATTTAAAAAAAAAATAGTCATAAAACATACAGCACTTAAACGTACGAATTAATGCACTGAAAGACAGAAAAGTATGGCCTGTAGGTGTAACATAATATATATTTCGTAATTTGATTACAAAATATTATTAAAATAAAGATTTTTAATTTTATTTTATTTATAATATTTTGTTTTTGCTGTCCGGTGCCACTTTTTGTATTATTAAAATTCCTATTTTAAATTAAGAAAAAATTAACAAAGGTGATTTTTTCCGAAGATGAAAACAATTGCAGTTTGTTTTTTACCAACCCATGATAGTAAGGGAGGTATTGTTTTCACACCAAATTTCACTTGTGGAGATTTTTACATCTCTCCACAAATAATGCTCTTTGTATTGGTTTTATCCTCGGGAAAAATCATCTTCATTCGTTTTTTCTTCATTTAAAATTATGACGTCACCCAGCCATTCATGACGCCACAGCCAGCGCCTCCTTATATATTATAAATAAAATAAAATTAAAAATATTTATTTTATATCCATATCTGATTTTTATTGCATTAATAGTTATATTAAAATTATTTGAATTGTTTCTTTAGCCGGAAATTAATTTATTCAAACCGTCGGTCGGTTCGGACCTGGCCACACGTCAACTGCTTCTTTATAAAAATTATCTATGGTGTGAATTTAAAAAAAATCCTTAGAGCGGTTTAATATTTCAAAAATACAAATATATATATAATTTTTGCTAGTATAATAAGATAAGATAAGATATAAACCCAAAATTTGGAATCACGATTTTTTCAAAAATAAAATTTCTAAATTTAAAAAAAACAAACAAATTATTCTTTGTATGTCTATGAATTAAATGGAAATATTATTTTGTGTTTAGGGAATATTCCCAAAAGATAGCTTATTAGGGTTTATGTGAAGTAGATTAAAGCAGCATTAGATTCTCCTTTACATTTCTGTATATAATTTCCATTTGAAGACACAATTCTTATTAATTAATGATTCAAATGTATGTAACTCACACTTAAATTATGGACATGTTTTCATTGAAAGCTATCATCGTTTGCTTGAAACGCATCCATGAATAAATTACCTACTCCGGTTTATGATAACCAATAGGTTATCAATATCCACCATTTGACGTCAACAAAATTATGACTTGTATCAATTCATTGAAAAATTACTCAATTTATATTTATGATATGAAATTTTTTTCTGTATATTATATTTTAACCATCTGTTTTTTTTCAAAATAATTTTTTTTTCTTCTATAGAATGGGAATCAATAAGTTATTTATGTCTAAAATGAAAGTTAATCAAAAATAAAAAAAACGGTGAAATTTATGTAAAAAAAAATTAATGCAAAGACTTGACATTTTTTCCGATTTAAAAAAAAATTATTCAATCATTATTAAATGTTTTATGGAATTTTTATTAATACCTGCCATATAGATTATTTTATATATTTTTTAATTTCTATAATTAATCATAAATAACAGGGAACAAATAATAAACAGCGAGCAATAAAAATTTATTTTTATAATTTAAAATTCGATTAAGTGTTTATATTGAATAATTTGCTTTTTTAATAACTTTGGTGGTGTTAGGAGGAAGGGGGTGGGGTGAGACGAGGGTATTCATTGAATCCAATAAAATCATGCATTCTAATGTTTAAAGATTCTATCAATGCTCTTTTTTTTAATTTTTATTTTCTATACAAAACAATTTGTAATAAAATAATTGTTTTTTTTGAATTTGGCTCGTTTACCCCTTAAAGTTACTGATTTAGTACAATTTTGGCAGATTCACCATTAACTATGACTGTTATACTGTTTTTCATAATGGAAATAATTCGTTCGGACTAATTTTAGTTAAATCATAATATTTATAAATATTATTTTTAAATTTTATAAATGTTTAGGATTCATACTCAAATTTGTCTATTTTGAATTGATTTGAATTTAATTATTTATCTAATCTTAATCTGAACAACCTCTTATTGTTTTGTATTCATTATAAAATTCTTAATATCAAGTTAAATAACCCGGGTCGAGTAAACAAATATGTTATAATAAAATATTTAAAATTACCTTCTTATAGTTATAACTATAAACGTCTTCTTTTTTGTCTTTGAAACTCGACGCCATCATCATGATTCAAACATCTTATAAGACACACTAAGTTATATCCTCGTTGGCAACATCGAGTCAAATTATTATTTTTTTGCAACATCCATAACTCGTGGTCGACTATTTTTTTGTTAAACACATTTTTATTTCTTATTTCTTATTTGGCATTCCTTAAAGCAGTGGTTTCCAAACTGGGAGGCGCGAACAGTTGCCACAGTAACCAATTTTCTAAATCATTTTTTTAGAATTAATAGTTAAATATGTTTATCGAGTTCATGTAGTCAGTTAATTTCAATGAAAATATCTAGTTTGTTAATTGTTGTTATGGATATAAATATTGATTGATTGATCATAAAAATAAAATTAGTATTCATTAAATAATAAATAATTACATTTCACTTATGTATTATTGTGAAGTTCGTTGACTATCTCTGGCAAAAGTTTAACAGAGGGTCTTTGAACTCAAAGAAGAAATTGCAATTTTTCTCCAAAATAATTATATTGAGGATTCAAATATGTTTAGGGATGATAATTTTATTGTTAAACTTACCTGTTTGGTAGGAATTTTTGGAAAATTGAGTGTTTTAAATAAATCAATGCAAGTACCAAAAATTCAAAAAGATTAAGTGAAAGTGTTTAAAAATTGGAGCTATGGAATTTAAATTTGAAAAGAAATAAATTTAATGTTACCATTTTTAAATTTATTCGCCCAAGTTCAATATAGAAGCAAATAAAAATCGGTTTGTTGAACACTTGATTAGTTTGGTATTGCAATTTTCTAATTATTTTAATGATTTAGATTACAAAAATTTTGAGTGGATACACAATCCATTTCTCGACGAAGAAGATGATAAGTTTGGTTTAATAAGTGTTGAAAAAGAAAATTTAAATGAATTATCTTGTGATTCTTGTTTGAAACAAAAATTCCAGGATATTTAGTTAGATTTTGGCTAGATATTAAGGGAAAAGCTTTAACTGCAATGAAATCCAAATATCGTTCTCGTAAAGTTGTAGAAAAGGAGCTCCGTGTAGCTGTCTCATCAATAACATCCCGATTTGATAAACTTTGTGACAATAGGCAAGCACATCCAATCGCATTAAGAAATAATAATAATAAATTGTTCTTTTTTTGTAGTTGGAAACAGTTAATAATTTTTTTTAATATTAAACATTTTTGTGTTTATATTATTTTATAAAATGGTAGGGGAGGCGCTAAATTAGAAAATATTTTTTGGGGAGCCGCAGTAAAATAGTTTGAAAACCACTGCCTTAAAAATGGTTTATAAAAAATAAACAAAATAAAAATAAATAATAAATAAAGATAAAAATTTATTACTTATTATAAAATTATTCATACATCAATTTTTATAAAAAAACAAAAGAGAATTTGTTCTACTAACATAGATTATTAAATATCCAACAAAGAAAAAAATTTTCTGAAAAAATAATTATTCCAAAAATAAAAATTTTTATTTGTAAAATATTTATAAAATTAATCATATATAAAGCTTTATTTTATATATCTTTATTGTATTTAAATCATTTTATATCAATTTATATATTCTATAATTTTAATCATTCTTAATCATTTATATACATAATATAATTAAAAAAAAATAATCTTTGAGGTCATTATAATCATTGAAAACTAGTCGATTGAAAAATAGGAAATTCAACAGACTTTGCAAAAAATAAAATAAATAAAATTCAATTTTTTAAAAAACCTAAAGAACAATCCACAAGAGCAGTTAGCCCCCCCTTTTTTTGTCTTTTACACTAAGTGAATTGGTGAGGTTTGATCTCAAGTTCACCGGACCAAGACTAAACTAAAACCAATTTATAATACAAATATATAATTAAAAACAGTCGTTTTGTTTATATATGTGAAATATATAATTAAGAAAAGAATAAATACATTCTATTTAGATTATTTATAATAAATAAATATTTGACTTTTAAGATTTGAATGAACATAACTTAATTCTACTTTTATTTTATTTTATTTTTAACTTTTCCTTTAGGCACAACCTGAATAAATAGAAATGTCAATGAAAGTCTGTGAAGCTATTCTTTTCTCTAGTATCTACTTAAACTAAAAGAAAAAACTTTAAATAGAATATAAAGCAAGGGTGAAATAAAAAAAAAACTTTCCAGTTAAATGTAGCCGGCTGTATCTTTGTCTCGCTTAGTTATATTCCTCGAGTATCAATTCTATCGATTTACGGAGATCAATAAATAAAAATATTTGAATCTCTTCAATTGGAAGTACCATTTTAAAAATCTTCCATCATTAGAGTATTAAGACAAATATTTTTTTTTATCTCTCGTCTATATTTAACTATTATACAAGGAAATATAAAAATATAGGCAATTTTATAAAAATTAGTTGAAATACAATCAAAATGGAAATTAAGGACTAAAATAATTATTAAGGTTATGTTCAAAAAATTTTTATTTTATCAAAAGTAGACCTATTGGGATCTCATTGTTAGTCTTTTATTTAATTATAATTTTATTTACTCAATATTTTTATATTTTTTAATTTTTGAACTTGTTCATCTTTTTACTGTTGACTACAGCAAAACTCACGTCTCTATTAGTAATAATAAGATTTTTTGGCATATTTAAATAAAAAAAAAAAAAATAGAATAAGTTGACCTGTGGCCAGGCGCAGAACTGACCGACGGTTTGAAGTAAATTAATTTCCAGCTACAGAAACAATTTCAAATAATTTAAATGTATCTATTAATGCAATAAAAAACAGATATGAATATAACATAAATATTTTTAATTTTATTTTATTTATAATATATAAGTAAGAGCTAGCTGTGACGTCATGAAAGGCTGGGTGACGTCATATAATTTTAAATTAAGAAAAAACTAATGAAAATGATTTTCCAGAGGAAAAAACAATACAAAGTGCATGATTCGTGGAGATATCTAAAAAATCTCATGTGAAATTTGGTGTCAAAATAACCCTTCACTTTCTATCGTCGATCGCTAATTCTACCACTTCCGGTTTCCGAATATACACCAAAAGTTAATCAATTCATCATATTGATGCATTAAGTAAATATACCAAATTTCATCAAAATCCGTTGAGCCGTTCAAGCTGTACACATCTATAAGGACACACAGGGGAAGGACGGGCAGACATCATGCTAAAAATACTTTTTTCTGTTTAGAAAATGCATGATTCGTGGAGATATGTAAAAATCTCCACATGTAAAATTTGGTGTGAAAACAAACCTCCATTACTATCGTTGGTCGGTAAAAATATAAAACAATCCGATGTTTATTTTATCCTTATTATTTTTAAATTGAATAAATAATAATAATAATAATATATATTTTCTTTATATTATCTATCTAACTCTGGGGCCCTACAACTCGAAAGTTCTTGGCCGCAGCAACCACATTTCTCCAAGTGTCCCTATTCTGAGCCACAATCCTCCAATCCCTATCCTCTTCCATCTCTCTCACGTTCTACATTATCCACCCACCGTGTCCTTGGTCTTCCAAGTGGGCGGTTCTCACTTGGTCTCCCCAACAATATTTTTTTCGCCATTCTTTCCTCTTCCATTCTAGCCCTACCCATCGCAGCCTTCTCGATTTTATAATTCTAACTATATACTATATCTGGAGATGCATAGAGATTTTGCAATTTCTCTTTATGCAGTCTCCGCCATTCCCAGTTTCTTTGGCCCATAAATGCTTCGCAAAATCCTATTCTCAAATACTCTAAATCTACTCTCGTCTCCTAAGATCATAGACCATGCCTCTCACCTATATAATACAACCGGCAAAATAATTATTTTATATATTTTAATTTTTATCTCCTTTGATAATAATTTTGACGCGATAAGTCCCTTTACTGCACGATAACAGGCGCTTTCCGATTGCAACCTCGCTTTAAATTCTTCTCAAATATTATTATCCTTCGTTATTACAAAACCAAAATAAGTATTTAAATTTTTCTACATTTTCAAATTCTACGTTTTGTATGTAAGGACTTTGTTTGTTAATACTATTCCTCTCTGTTACTAAATACTTTGTCTTAGCACTTTTAATTTCTAATCCTACCTCTTTTCCTGCTTCGATTAATTTTTCTACTTCTTTAATTGCAATTGCCGCGTGAATCTCCTATTATATTTAAGTTGTCTGTGTAACCTAATACTTACATTTGTTTTGTTAATTGAATTCTATTAGATTTTTTCCCTATTTGTCTAATTACATATTCCAGTGCTAAATTAAATAAAGTTGGTGATAGTGCGTGTCCTTGTTTTAACCTCTTTGTATATTAGTCATTTTTATATATTTATTTTTTATTTATATATATTCGATTTAATTTTTATTAAAATTTTGAAATCATTCTATTTAAAAAAAAATCAATTTAAGTGTAATAATATGAAATAAATTATCGAATTTTTCTATCTACTAAACAAAATTAAGAAAAAAAATCATTTGAGGGATTTTAATTTTTTTCAGGGCTAGTTAAAAAAAAGTAATGAAATTAATCAAGTATATGAAATAAATTGAAAAAATTGAATTTTTTATTTTTATATATTTATTGATATAAGTTGATTAGAAAAACATCCAATTAAAATTATTTTTCCTATAAATAAATTTTCATTGATAATATATCATGTTTAACTTAATACATCATTATTACTGTTTATATGTATTTAAAATATTTATGATAAAAACAAACTTTAAAATTCTTTTTTTTTTAAATAATTGCTCGTTTGTGAATTTATATAATATATATATATATATTATATAAATTCATATATTGGTATATTTAATTAATATTCTAATGATAATTATTTTTTAAAACTATTTTCATTTATTAGATTTATTTTTTTTTTAAATAAATTAACAAATTATTTATTCTATTTTTCATACTTTAATGAAAGAGCATTTAGGTATAGTAATTTCAGTGTGATTTTTCTCAAAAATATATGAATAAAACATTACTTTATAACATATCAAAATTGAAATCCATAAAATAAAAACTTGACTTTTGATTTATTTCTAATGGATTTTTATTTATTTATTTGTAATATTACTTTTTTATTTTACAATAAAAAAAGTATCTCACTTTTAGGAAATCGTTTCCTTTTTGGATGCCGATGTTCAATGGTCACTTAAAATAGCCATTCTGTAATCACATCTGTCAGGCTCACGCACAAGCTTTTCTCTACCAACCTAAAATGATCCCCGTCCCAGAAAGCCGCCACCAAAAACCCACTTTCCTAAAATGCCTGTGATTCTCTCTAAAGCGCGTGCAAATCGTATTGCACATTGGACGATATTTTCTCAAGCGAATATTGACACTATATATCATCAGAATTAATACACGAGAAAATTTACGTTTTGCTATAAATTTGTATAATATTTCCCAGTTCTCGTTTATTGAATCATTCATTTAAATATATATAAAGGATTGGGAAGCATACGTTTATTATTCTATATTTTAAATATTGAATACACCAGAATTAAGATCATAACACAATTAATTTATTGAAATACTTTTATTGATAAATAGAAAGTATTTATTCTTATTTGAAAATACTGAAATTTATTCACAAAATTTATAAACTAATTCTCTTAATTTTTGTAAAAAAGTAAAATTTTAATCAATCAACTTAAATTATTATTGTCTTATATTTTTTTTCTGTTTTTAATATAATATTATTAATTAATGTATATATAAGACACCTCAAATGATTTATCGAAATTAATTAATGTAATGTAAGTATACACTCTCCATTCCAAAAGAAACCGAACTTTTTAAAAAAACAAAAAACCAATGTATATTTTGGAACAAATCATTTTTATTAATGAATGTATTTCCCTTCTGCATCGATACACAAATTTGCACGCTCCAACAAGTCAAACGACTTCTCCATGTCCTTTATTGGAATGGTCTTTAGGACGTCGGTCGTCGCCTTCTCAATGGCTTCAATCGATGCGTGCCACTTTCCTTTCATCGCCAAATGCAGATTAGGGAACAGATAGAAGTCGCACGGAGTCAGATCTGGTGAATAGGGTGAAGGAATAACGTGATTTTTGACCAAAATTTCAGTTGCAAGTCGCGAACGATGTGATGATGCATTATCGTGCAAAAGAGTCCAACTGCCGATTTCTTGATTTTCTGGCCGAATACGACGAATTCTTGCCAGCAAACGCTTCATGACGCCCAAGTAAAGCTCCCCAGTGACTGTCTGGCCGGGTGGTGGTTATTTTTTATGAATTGACGCACTTTTTAGATATTTTCTTCCGATAATCTTTCGACATCATCCAACGTCTCTCTACCCGATTTGAATCGCCCAAACCACTCGTAAACGTGCTTACGGGATAGACAATCATCACCATATGCATTTTGTAGCATTTGGTGCGTTTCAGTAAAACTTTTACCAAGTTTAACACAAAAATCAATTGCAGCTCTTTGTTTGAAACTCATTTTCTGACCGATGTACAAAACACACTGACATTTGAAACGCAATAACTTTTGTTGTATGAATCCAAATGTCATGAAATTTATACCTGTTGTCAATGAGGGACTAAGCCATCTACAGGTAAAATATTACAACAGATGGCATTAATGGTACTATTTTTTTTTTAAAGTTCGGTTTCTTTTGGAATGGAGGGTGTATAATGTATATCTTTACCTTCTCAGATAATAGTGTATACCCATGTATTGTACCCTGTATAATAGTCACAAGTTGTGAGTGTACAAACCTCATAAATTTTAAAATATACACTAAATAATAGAAAATAATATTATAAAATAAAAAAAAATAAAAATAAAAATAATAAAAAATTAAAGCAGGGGAATGGGCTTACATTTAATTAATAGCAGTCTTAAATATATAAATAAATATAAATTTATATGCATAAAATGGTTGATAATGAAGTCGACAATTCATCATATCTTTTTATATATTTTAAAAAAATTATAGAGAATAATTAATTAAAAATAGTTTAGTTACCATACTAGATCATAGAGGCGCTGGTGGCGATAATTTGGCGGTAATTTAAATTCTGAGCAATGTGCAGATAAAAATCTTTTTATATATATATTGATATTTACAATATCTCAATTGATCTTATTGGCCTTTTAAACTTTGAAAACATTCACATTACGGCTATAATTTAATACTATTAATTTTTAAGATTATGTGAGTAAATTATTTTAATTAAGAAAATTTGTGATCTCATAATTGGATTTTCACGTAAGATTTTAATATATAATATATTTTTTAATATTATTTTTATAGTAGTTTAGTGTTATGCTAATTTTATATTTTATTTTTATTTTGTTTACTTTGATTTTTTTTTAAATAAATTAATAACATTTAAAGTAGCATAAAAAAATTAATCGAGGCAGGAAAATTGATGGGGTTTGAAATTAATAGTGATAAGACAAAATAATTAGTATCAGAGAGAATAATATTTGCAAAGAATTTAAATCGAGGTTGCAATCGGGAAATTATTATCAAAGGGGATCAAAATTATTAAATTATTAATTGTATTATATGGGTGGGAGGCATGGTCTATAACCCTGGGAGATGAGAGTAGATTCAGAGTATTTGAGAATAGGATTCTTCCCAGCATTTATGGGCCAAAGAAAGATGAGGACACCGGGGAATGGCGGAGACTGCATAACAAGGAATTGCATGACCTCTATGCATCTCTAGATATAGTTAGGGTTATAAAAGCGAGAAGGCTGGGATCGGCAGGGCACATGGCTAGAATGGGAGAGGAAAAATATATTGGTGGGGAGTTCGATTGGAAAACGTCCGTTTGGAAGACCAATTGTGAACAGGGCGGACAATGTAGGAAGGAACGTGAGAGAGATGGGACAGGGTAGGAGTTAGATGGTTATAGCTCAGAATAGGGACACTCGGGGGGTACAGGGGGCGAAGCCCCCGTCTAGGTGTTGAGAGCGCCGAAGGCGCTCGAAGCAGCTAGTATAATATAAAATATAAATAAAATATGCTTACAACTTAATATTCTCAAAAAAATAAATAATTAAAATATTAAAAAATAATAGTCAAATAAATGGTTTAATCTTCTTGTTAAGTGGTGTGATGGTTGTGATGGTATATCCGTGTGTATATTATCTAATTACTTATTATTGTTAAAAAAAAACAAATTAAAATCAATTCAAATTTGCTGTTATTTTTAGTTTTTTTATAACAGATAAGATTTAAAAAAAAATTTCTCTACTATAAAAAATAGTTTAGTAAATTGACATAGAGAGATAATGTGTGAAAAGAAAAGTAGAAATGTTTATTATCTGTTGTTTGTTGGGCATCACGTTTAAACCGTTAAATAGCACTTTTAGGGTTTCTTTTTAATTTAAAACGCTCTAAATAGATAATTACACACGTTGTATATTGCCATTAAGTCTTGAAAAGAAAGAAACCATTTACGCTTCAAGATTGGAAATCAATTAACTGGTTAATTTAAGATTTAAAAAAAAGAAACAAGAAACACAAAAAAAATTTTAAAAATAACCATATATAATAGGAAATAGAAAATTCTTTCAGTTTGTTCAAATATTTTTTTATGTTTCATTTACAGTGATATGGAATAAAATAAACTAAAATTAATATCATAAATAAAATGATTCTTCAACGTTTTAATATACGAAAATTGATCCAAAGTTTCGTACCTTCTACTTATTTTTAGTAAACACTAAATAACTGCATTAGAATTTATTTATTTATTATGTATATGTTATATTACTCTAAAAATAATAAAAATTACAATACAAATAAATATTAAAAATAAAAAAAAAAGCAAAATGTGCAGCATCGTACACGTGGCGGAAGTGAAACTTCTTACAATCTAGAGAATAAGATAAATTTTAGTTGAGAGTGTGAGTGAGAGAGAAATAGAGAAAAATAAACCACACTGCCCTCTCCTACAAAGAATATTTCCAAGCACATACAATTAACAAGTCCACCCTTGCAATTTTCAATTGAATGACTCTCGCCAAGTGTTTTACCTGCTAAATGCTAAGAACCTTAATTTTAAGAGGTTGATTGATACATTGCAAATTATGTCGAATCATAAACTTACTATTTCAATTGTAATGTTCACATGTGGAAGTGTGAACGTGACAAACATAACTTACTTATTCTTAATTGTAATGGACACATGTGGGAGCTTGACATTATAAGCCTTTCTGGGAAATTGCAAAATGTGTTTATTTTTTTATATAAATAATGATCATGCAAATTACACTAAAAATTAAAAAATTATTAGCTATAATAAACTATTATTGGCTATAAATTAATTAAAATTAATTAAATTAATAAAAATAATTTAAAGATACAACTCGTTGAGAAATGAACTTATAATTAACATTTCCTTTAAAACTGTTTAAAACCCCAGAGTGGACGCTGACAATTTGGGTTTTTCCTGGTAAGACTGTCCCCCCCCCTGGTTTTTCCCAATAACAAAGTGAAAGAAAATTCCCTTATGTTGCCTCCCCTTCCGACCCCCTAAGAGGGGTTATTTTAAAGGAACAATCGGAAAATAATTTTAAATGAATGAATAAATGAAAATTCAAATTTTATATATAGTTTTTTATATATGTTTATTTATTCACAAAAAATTAATTAAATTGTAATTTAAATTCTTATAGTTTTATTAAATAAATCATTTTTAGTTATAATTTTATATAAGCATTTTTTAATTGAACCTATTCAATCTTGTCATTCCCTAATCAGCATACGCGGTTTCAATAACCCTTTTAATTATTCTAAATTCAATCTTTAATTAAATCTAATTTAACACACAACAATTCCGTCTCATTATTGTAATAAAAGTTAGAAATATTAAGTTAATATAATTAATATTATTTATTTATTAATACCAATTAATAATATTAATTACTTATAAATAATTCATAATAATAATAAATTGTGATACCAACTTATAGGAATATTAAAATAATATAATTATTATTTTACATATATATGAATATAATATAAATATTTTTAATTTTATTTTAAGAATAGATATATATCTAAAAGGCGGTAACTGTGAGGTCACATACTAATTTTTATTCTTTGACCCAGCAGAGGCTGAGAAATATTATTCCGCGTCAACGTACTAGCGCGCATGCGCGCCGTGGACTTTGGACCTAGCGAGAGGGTATTAGAACGAAAGACAGCACAAAACGAAGACGCAGATAGCCTCTTTCTCAAAGACGAAAGACCGGACAAAAGAAAGACGCAGATAGCCTCTTTCTCAACAACGAAACACCGCACAAAAGAGAGACGGAGATAGAGGCTATCTCATTCTCACTCGTTATATCTATATCTTTTTTCTCTCTTGCGTTACGAATGCGTTACGAAATTTCAATTTTTCAATTCACTCTCCATTCTCAACCAAATGTCAGGACGCCGCTAAAGAAGTTTCACTTCAAAAATTAGCATTTTCAATTGATGATATATAAATATTTTCAAATTGTGGTCAATATAATTTGTAGTCACAGAAGCAAAAATTACGAATACGTGTGCGATTAAAATACCTACTTATATGTATAATAAGTCGTACGCCCCGCATTCAATAGTTCTGTTGTTGCTATTGTAATAAAGTAGACAGAGTTGGAATAGATCGGATACATTTTACAACAACGTTTTTAAAACTTGCAGAAATAACTCAATTTTAAATTTCTTTTAAGTAATTTTATGTAAATAAATATGTGTCATAACGTAGCCTTTTTCCAGTTTAATATATGTAAATTCTAAATTGTGATAACTTTAAATTTTTTAATTGAGCCACAACAAACTCAAAAAAAGCCACATGTGACTCGCGAGCCACGGTTTTGCCACCGTTGTTATATTCTACTTTTTTTCTAGTTTTGTTGAGTTTTCATTTTTAAATATAAAAGATTTTAGTTTTTGATAATTCGTAAAATTAACTAGAAATTTTTTAAATTTATTTAAAATTCCTTTACCAGAGGCAGTACGGGCGCATGATGCTTTAATCAACCTTTGCCTGTCATTTTTTTCTCATTACTTAGACCAGTGATGGCGAACCTATGACCCACCCAAGCTTTTAACTGACCCACCAAACTTTTGAATATGAATAAAGAATAAAAAAAGGTAAGATGATTTTGCGATGCCGCATTGAAAACATTTTCATATGGCGCGATGAAAATTATGATTGAAAATTGGGCGTGAATACTATACTGACTCACGAGCTAGATCTAAAAAAAAATAATGATCAAAATACGACCCACTTCTCAAAAAGGTTTGCCACCAATGGCTTAGATATTAGACAATAGTAAACAAGGTCAGCAGTTTCGAACAATGACGTGCTCTTTGCCCTCAGTAAACATGTCGAATTTGGTGCCAGATAAGGATCATTTTCGGAGAGAACTGTTATTTTCCCTCAATTGGAAGAAATCTACCGCCGAAGTGCATAGAATTCTTCTGGAGGTCTATGGCGACAATGCTCTAAGCGAAATTCTGTGAATGGCGTGGTTTCGGCAATTCAAAGACAGTATTAATCGTCCAAAAGTTTTTGAAGACACGAAGGCGGCACCCAATGAATGGGTAAGATCCAAAGAATCAGGAAGTGGGTGCCTCATCAATTGGACAACCGACAGATGGACACCACCAGAACAACGTGCGAATAGAAAATAGTATAATAGAAAATCATTTATGCATCGAAACATCACCGGCGATGAAAAAGTTCTATTTGCTTGGTGAAACCAAAAAGAGTTGCTAACAAATCATCAAATTGAGCTCTGAATTCCTCAAAAAGAGAGCTAATCAACAAGAGGGTATCATTTTCCAACATGATAAAGCAGCATCACATACAGCAAAACCGGTCCGGGATACGTTGGATGCATCCACCGGTTCTACTCTCCAGATCTGGTTTATGTGATACGAGCTTACTAAACAGCAGTTCATTTCAAATGAAGATGTAAAAACATAACTCAATGGGTGATTCCTGCGCAAAGACGATAAATTCCTTTGGGGTGGAATCCACAATATTCCAAAAAGATCGAAAAAATGTGTAGCCAAGGGAGAGAAATACTTCGAAATTTTTTTTTCCAATTTTCTGCTTTAACTATTGTGTTTTTCTAAAAAAAAGCCATTTTAAGGTTGCACACCTGGTATTTATATATAAAAAATAGTTGCTGATTACTAAAATAGATTACTACTAGATTGTTTTATTTTTTCTGGATTGATATAAAAGAATTATAAATTTCCATTTAAGTGAATTGGGTCTAAAAAAAGGTGTTAATTTATCGATGAAAGACAGATAGATGATCCATGTTTATTTAATAATATTTTGTGTCTGTGTAAGACATAAATAGTAAAAATATTTGTATTTCGTTTCAAATAAAAAATCAATAATCAAATATGAAATTTCATTCAAATTTAATATGATTTTTCTTTTTTTTATTGAAAAATATATAATCAGACATTGGATGAATTATATGTTTTTTTATATTAAAAGAAAAGAGAAAAAAAGAAAGTTGAGTTACAAATCAAAAAAATATATAGAGAAGAAAACGACTGGTAGAAAGTATAACGAATTTTGAGAAGTCTATATATTCGGTTTAACTCTTACGCAGACTTAAAAATTCAGTGCACGTTTGGTTAAGGGCCGTATATCCACTTTGCTCGGTTATTCAAACGGAAACTTTTATATTTTCCCATCTACCGCTTGGAGGTGACTGCATATTGAGAAATATGAACGTTTCTTATTAAGTCCATCTCTGGATGGACGACGATACCGCTGAAGAGGGATGCAGGCAAGAATGAAACGGTATGGAAGAGAAACGGGTTGGGGTTTCGACGCTCCCTCGATATTATTATTATTATCATACCCATCCACACCTTATCCAATTGAACGGCTGGGCTTTGCATTTCGTGACGATCGAATGTCGCAGACTGCTTTTATTGGCTACTCATTAACCAAATGCAATTTTCGTTTTCGAAATTTTGTTAGAAAATACTTTATTCACCATCATATAAAATAAACGAGATATGATTTGAAGATATTTACTACTGTGGCATGGATTTCTTTTTAAAATATTTATTTTTATTTTTATTAATTTATTTTTCTATTCATTTCTAATTAATCATGTTCTTTTTATGAACTATTATAATAATAATTTGATTCTACAAATTCAATAAGATACAAGTTGGATAAAAGTGAATCAGGCCGCAGTAGTTCAATTTTAATATTTTAAAAATGAAAGAAAATAAATATATAACATTTATTCATTAATCAATTAATTAACTTATAGAAATAATAGATCGAATTGGAAATAGGTAATAAATGAAGTAAGATTAGAGAGAAGTTTGTTTATAGAGAAACCAATTGAAAATCGATTGATGAGTAGACCAAAGACTCAGTGGTACATAGAAAAATGGTATTTAGTATATGTCTTGAATTTAATCTTCATTGGATCTTCGTCTGCAAAGCTAAACATAATATTTGATTATGAAAATAATTTACTATTTTAATTCTTTATCTTTAAAAGTGCTGTAACCATTTAAGTCTGATGATTTTCAAGGAGACTGAAATATCTCAGATTTATTTTACGGCTAGTAGTTATGAATAGATAAAAATAAAATGAAAACTACAAAACGAAATTGAAATGGTAGAAATAAATTAGAAAATTCCAAAGTTAAATGCTTAAGTATATATCTATTAATCTATTTTGTTAAGTTGAATTTTTAAACTCATAATTATTTGTGTGAATTTTCACTTAAAATATTGAATTTTTTAAATAGATAGATACTATAATTATATCATGAAATTGCTAATATTTTTGAAAATTGTCTGAAATAAAAATATAAATTTATAAATATAAATATAAATTTAAGAACTATAAAATATTTACATAAAATTAATAAAATTATAATATAGGACATAAATAAAAATACCTGGTTCAACGAGTTGCCGCTCGGTCATTAAAAATAATTATTCCTTATTATCGGGTTTCGCTGGTATTATCAATACCTGGTTCACTGAGCCGCCCTTCAAATAATTTAAAAGAACATAAATTTAAAAAAAAATAGTCATAAAATATACAGCCCTTAAACTTACGTATTAATGGACTGAAAGACAGAAAAATATGGCCTGTGGATATAACATAAAATATAGGCGTAATTTTATTTTATTCATATTTGTCATTTAAATTTCCTATTTTAAATTAAGAAAAATTATTTCAAAAAACAAATATATATATATATAAATACATATATATATATATACATATACAATTTTTTCAAGTATAATAAGATATAGAAAAATTTGTCAAAAATATACGAATTTTTAAGATTTAATATAATATAATAAATATTAAATAATATAATAATTTAGAGATGGTAATAAAACTTTTCTTTAACTTAATAATTTGTTTAAATTTTTATTTTATAATTTTTCTAAATTTGGAAATTTGCCTAGTGGCAGTCGGGCCAGCCGGTCCTCAATTCTATACGAATATTCAGCAATATTCAGCAATCATCACGAAAATCCAACTATTCATGGTCATTAGTCTTTGGTCACTCAGACTAACAATAAGATCCAGAATCCCAAAATTTCTATCTTAAAATACCCACTTGAAAATGGTGCCAAAATGAGCGCCGAAACGTCGAGACTCAAATCTCTCGAATGTGAAATAATCCGGAAATAACTTCTCATAATAATAAAAAACCTAAACGAACAAATATATATATATATATATAGTATTTAAGTTCTTATAATAAATATTTTTTATAATTTAAAGAGTATAAAAATTTTCTAAAGAATTTTAATAAATATGTTCATATGGGTAAAATGAATTAAGAAAATTTTACTAAAATAAACCAACTCTTGGTAGACGGTGGAGCATTCTATAGTATTATTAAAATTACTTCTACAATCAGACAGACGGACGTACAATTTCTATTCCAAATTTTAATTAGGAACAATAATTAAATTTTCTAGCAATAATAATTATAATAATAATCTTAAAGGAGTAACCCTTTTGAAATTTTAATGATAATTATATGACCTGAATTCTTCCCGTGATGGTATCATATGAATACCGAGATATTACTCTAATTTAAAATTTACTTAATTTAATAAGAAAGATTTTAGATTGAATGAAATTATTAATGTTAAGAATTAGAATCAAATTATTTGATTTACGAGTATATATAATATATTAGATTGATGTTTGTTTATTTTTTAAAATGATTAAATTTTTATTATTATTCCAATGGTAACAAAATAGAATTATATAAATTAATTGTTTTATTTGTTAACATATGTAAGTATATTATATATTTAAAATATTATTTTATTAAATTTTTTTTATTAAATATTATTATTAATATAATTTGCGGAAGATCACAAAGAGCTTTAAGAGAAATTATTAATTATTGAATTTCCCTATGCCGAACTCTTTACTGTGGTAGACTATCGTGCTAACCACTAAACCACTGAAAAGTCATTAAATTATATTATTATTATTATAATAAAAAAAAATATTTTTAATTTATTTTTTATTTATCCTTATATTTTATTTCATTATTGAAAAATATTAAATAAATCAACTTTCAAGTTAGATTAAGTCGAAATTTATTTGAATAAAAAAAGGTTTTTCTAAAGAAATTATCTGAAAGTCTAGTTCTGAGTTAGCTAATTTGAAGAGATAGCATAAAAATGTAATATAATAAATATAATTGCGATACTATATCTGATAAATATGAAGGATGGTTTCGTAAGTCAATTAAAAAAAAATCTTTAGAAAGATTCTAAAAAATATCCCCATTGAAACAAATTAAAAAAAAACTATTATTATTCAATATTACCATTTAATATAAATATTTATTTGTCTAAAAATTATTTAGTTAAAAGACTTACTTATTACATTCATATGTTTTTTATGCCATTTATTTATTTTTTCATTTTACAAGCTTTTTAACTTTTCCTAGAAAGTTAATGATGATTTTACTTTATTTCAAGTGTGTTTTATTTGCAATGTAAGGCAATAATTTAACTTGTTAAGTGACTGAAGAAAAAAGAGTCTTAATGTTTATGTATTCTTTTTATTTGAAGTGGTACACTTTAGCAAACAGCAGCAAGTTCATGAATACAGGTTGATGTATCTATTGTGCGAAAGAGAAGACGAGAGACAGCCTGGGAAGGAGAAACATTCGTATATATATATTTAGTCTTGCTATTTGTCTCATTTGAATATTTAACGTAGTGCACTCTGCTACTCTCCCAAAGCATGGGTATAATAGGCCTACTTGAAGGATCGATCCATCGCCCTTTCGTCCATTGGTTTCATATGATGCCATCCGTTCATGTTTAGCAATTGCTAATTACCAAGCACTACAGTTAGAGAGAAACACCAATTCGGAAGCAATGATTGTCAATTATTCCGGGGCTACGCCTTCGGATTAGTAAGCACTTTAATGAAGAACCAATATCTCGCCTTTCAACGAGGCTATTTCGACACACCAAGAAGGGGAGCATAAAATTTCATTGCTTTTACCTTTACATCAATATCCAATTTTGACATAGATATATAGATGCTAAACCATATATATTATTTATCTATAGATTCAAAGTTAAGTACAAACTCTATTATTAAAAATATTTAGAGTAAATCCCACATGAGTTGAGGTTTGTTGCAATAACAATAAAATAAAAGAAAATGTATAATAGAACTGTGCTAACCCAAAGTAACTCTTTCTAAATATAATAATATAAGGAAATACTCACATTATTTATTGAAAAATACATTTCTACATTAGTCTTGGATATGCTTGTGAGATCATTAGATTTCAAGTGCTTAGTTTGTGAATTCAAACTTTGCTATAACAATTCGAAGAGCTAATTACTATTTTATATTGAATCACAAATGTTCAAGCACTGTTAATTCCATAATTTTTATATATTATATTTTCGTATAAATTTGAATTATTTTTATGTTCATATTAAAATTTTAAAGGTATTTATTTGTAACACGATAATCCTCTTCATAAAATTGTCAGTATAATTAAGTTTGTATTTCTTCTAATAATTTTTTAAACTTTTGATAAATAGTTGAGAATAAAAATGTCTACTCAATACTGAAATTTATTTTATTTTTAATTTATCGGATCGATATCAATATCTTTGATACATGTTATGAATTATTAATCTTAACTTAATAATTTAAATTATATTAGACAAAGAAAAAGAAAAGAAAAATATTTAATTAATTATTTGATATAATATAAAACCCGGCCAGACACTTTCAGTTTAACTGCGCAGTATTAACTGTTAAAACTGTTTGATAAACTGAACTGTTTTTTTTTATTTTTTGCTTTTTAATATGAGTTCATCTAATTTATATTTGTTTCAATATAATGAGGGGAGCTGCGATTTGTATTTTAAACACAAGTTCAACTCTTTTCTAAACATAGATCTCAGGTTATTCACAAACCTGTATCGCGTTGCGCTACCATCTATTGGTTTTAATTTTTCTATTGGTTTATCATACTCATCTACCTTCTTAATTATATTAAAATATTCTAATTAAAACTCAGGACGTGAACAGTATGATTCTATGATTTCAAAGAGCAAAGATTTCTTTGTCATGGCAAAACCTGAGATGGAACTGACAGAACTGAACGATAAACTGAGTCACCAGTTCAGTTTAAAATAGGGTCCAATAGCTCAGGACCACAGAGCATCCTCAGGACTTAGAACTGAGTGAAGTAAGCACAAAATTGTTCACACAGTTTATCACTGATGACGTCACACATGATTAACTGCGCAGTTTAACTGAAGGTGTATGGGCCGCTCAAAAATAATATTGAAATAAATTTAGACATAAAATATATAGGTACAACAAAAAAACATAACATAATCTATATTTTAAAAATTAGAATAATTGATAATTGATATTAATACCGATGAAGATCCAGTGATGGTTTTAAAATTATTTAATAAAAGACTATTAATCTTTAGATTGGTTTTATAACATTTAAATCTTTGATTACAAATTATTTGGTATATTTGGTTCTTAAAGATATTGTAAAAAAAAATATGAAAATAAATATATAAAGGCGTGACAATAAAACAAATTATAGAAATAGAATAAAATTGCTAAGATTTTTCACTTTCAATTGATCTAACAATTTAACCAATTGAAGTAAAATTACCTGGTCTTAGGGTCAATTTTATACCCGCAATAGTAACATGAACCATCTGAATGGCGATGGAAAACTAATCAGGTTGTTAAGAGAAACGGGTCCTCGAAAATAACAACCCTTGCATTCGCAATGAGTTGAACTAAATGGGTTGATCACTTGAGAGTTTGGATTCTACACACAAAGAACTGGATAACTTTCAACGAAAACAGAGCTTTCATTCGTGACTGCTACATTGTTGAGAGTAACCGAAAAAAAAATAATACCAACTTGACTCTTATCTTAAATCATTCTTATTAAATTACCTATATATATATATATATATATATATATATAAAGTTTATTTGATATCACATTAAAAAACTTTTAATGGTTAAAATTCTGTAACAATTTATATTTATATATATATACAATATGTATATTCAGTAATGTGGTATAAGTACTTAATTTTTGCTAAACATAGATTTTATTCAAGAATTATTAACTTCAATCAACAATATTCTATTCCCTATAAAACTACTTTTAAGAGAAAGTGTATATTTGATTTTAACCAAAAACAAACATTAAAGATAGTCTTGTAAAATTTGAAGTTGATAGGACAAAAGATATATCCTGGATAAATTCAAATGCGACACATTAATACATTTTTGATACCTTAAAAAAAATTGGTTAAAAGTTCTTATTCTGTTTTTTTTTTTAATTATTATAGCCGCAATACATACTTTTAAATGACACTCTTCAATAGAGGAAATAAAAAAAAAATCAATCAATATAAATTTTGAATTTATACAATTATCATAAAAAATTAATGACCAGTATTTAAATATTTATTATATATATATATATATATATATATCAATTATTTTGCTTTCGTATTCGTTTATAGAAAATTTAATCATGGTTTTCAAATTAAATAATTCATTAATTATGAAATTATAATATTTAATCACAATTGTGATTTTAATTTATTATTAATAATTTCACACGAAAGAAGGCAATTTTATACATAATTTGATCATTTTCATACAAATGGATCAGATAAATTATGAATGGAGGGTTAGTTTTGAAAAATTATGACTTTATTTAATCCTCGAGGTTTTCTAACAAAATTATTTTATTTATATCCTTCCCTATCATATATCATCAACAATATATATATATAATATGTATTTATAAATATAGATATAGGTCAAAATTGAATTTGGAATCTCAGTTAAGAGCATTTCATTAGAGAATTGAATCGAGTTCATGTTAATAGAAAATAAATTTCGTCAAAAGGCTAATCGCAATTGATAAACACACGGCAGGTGGCAGTTAATCGTTGCCGGTGAACGTATTTCAAAGGTATTTTCAGAATAATATACTTTCTCCTCTTAAAGATTCCTCAATTAAGCACCGCTAGACATGCTAAGCTATTAGTTTCCAATGGAACGAACAATTTTAGTGAAATAAGATCATAAAGACGGACATTTTTAGAATTTTAATTGAAATGCGACTCGATGAAATGTAATGGTAATTAAGAGAAAGAGGTTGGAGAGAGGGAGAGAGAAGTAAAGGGTTCGAGGTTGTAGAAGAAAATGGCGATGGATGTAAAAAAGAGTAGTATTAGTTCTAGAGAGAGAGAGAGAGAGAGAAAAAAAAGGAAACGAACAAAAGAGAGACCAGGTCATTAGGATTTCGAGGAGATTATCCTAATTAAAATGGAAATAAGAAAAGAAGTTTATTGCTTTCAGTTATCGGAAGGTATATTTTTATAAAGAGATCTTGGAAAAGATTTGCTTATCAAAGTTTTTT
This sequence comes from Labia minor, assembly GCA_963082975.1. Classification (NCBI taxonomy): domain Eukaryota; kingdom Metazoa; phylum Arthropoda; class Insecta; order Dermaptera; family Spongiphoridae; genus Labia; species Labia minor. The sequence continues at coordinate 52,069,569 of OY720344.1, forward strand.
TTATTTTTGAAGTGAAACTTCTTTAGCGGCGTCCTGACATTTGGTTGAGAATGGAGAGTGAATTGAAAAATTGAAATTTCGTAACGCGTTACGAAACGCAAGAGAGAAAAAAGATATAGATATAACGAGTGAGAATGAGATAGCCTCTATCTCCGACTCTCTTTTGTGCGGTGTTTCGTTTTTGAGAGAGAGGCTATCTGGGTCTTTCTTTTGTCCGGTCTTTCGTCTTTGAGAAAGAGGCTATCTGCCTCTTCGTTTTGTGCTGTCTTTCGTTCTACTACGCTCTCGCTAGGTCCAAAGTCCACGGCGCGCATGCGCGGTAGTACGTTGACGCGGAATAATATTTCTCAGCTTCTACTGGGTCAAAGAATAAAAATTAGTATGACTTATGATCAAAAGAGGGCGAGATCTCCACCTTGTCCAGTAGATATCGCAATTAAATACAATTTGAATTTAAATATATATTAATTTCAAAATTTGCCTAAACATTTATAAAAATAAATATACATATGAAATTTGTTATTTTTTGAAGTGAAACTTCTTTAGCGGCGTCCTGACATTTGGTTGAGAATGGAGAGTGAATTGAAAAATTGAAATTTCGTAACGCGTTACGAAACGCAAGAGAGAAAAAAGATATAGATATAACGAGTGAGAATGAGATAGCCTCTATCTCCGACTCTCTTTTGTGCGGTGTTTCGTTTTTGAGAGAGAGGCTATCTGGGTCTTTCTTTTGTCCGGTCTTTCGTCTTTGAGAAAGAGGCTATCTGCCTCTTCGTTTTGTGCTGTCTTTCGTTCTACTACGCTCTCGCTAGGTCCAAAGTCCACGGCGCGCATGCGCGGTAGTACGTTGACGCGGAATAATATTTCTCAGCTTCTACTGGGTCAAAGAATAAAAATTAGTATGACTTATGATCAAAAGAGGGCGAGATCTCCACCTTGTCCAGTAGATATCGCAATTAAATACAATTTGAATTTAAATATATATTAATTTCAAAATTTGCCTAAACATTTATAAAAATAAATATACATATGAAATTTGTTATTTTTTTTTAATATTAAAAAATATTTAATTTGAGATTAATTATATGTAAAAAGATCAACTATCAAATAGATTCAAACTTTTATTTTCTTTGATTAGATTATAATTAAATATTATTTATATTATTTAAAAATTATTATTAAATTTAATTAATTATAAATTATAAATAATAAATAATAAATATTAAACCAGCGCATGTTTGGCTTTTTGTTGATGGCACCACGTCACGTGTTGGCGCGTGAGATTTGCAGTGTTAAAAAATTAATTCTGGTAATTTCAGCTAATCAATCAAGCTGAAATTCTATATATAGCAGTTTTATACAATTATTAATCATGTGAAAAATTATCAAACATATATCTTTATTTTTACGGTCACTTTAGAGGAAAAAAAATCAAAACGTTGTAGGTAATGACCCTCTTCCGGTTGAGCTACATTTCTCAAAAGTTGATAGAAAACTATGAATTTTGAATAATGTCCATGTACCAAATTTCATCATTCTAGCTCAAACCGTTTTTGCGTAATCTTGCCTACATACACACACACACACACACACACACACACACACACACAGACACACACACACAGACATTTTTCTCAACCTTAGTGAAAATGATTCAGGAACCTTCAAAAAGTATAAAAACATCAAAATCTCAACATCGAAAATTTTCGTGATCGCAATACTATCTCTGGCGAGATAGTAAAAAATGATTCATTATTATTGGATTTGGCTGGTAATATTAATACCTGAGACACCGAGCTCGCTCTACCCTTTAAAAAATATTGATATACAATTCTTTAATTATTTATTACAATTATTAAATGTATTAAATAATATTTTATTGAAAAAATATTAAAAATTATAAAACTATCTAAAACTTAATTAATAAAAGAACAATGAATAAATAAATCACGAAAATAGATAAAAAAAAAATGCACGCGGCGAGTTTCGATCCTTCGAACTCGGGGAGTAAAAACAATTGTTCTTACTGCTGGTCTATGATATTTTGATAATTACAAAGATATTTTTACCATCTTTCAAAGACATTTATTTGTTTTGTTGTTTTTTTTGAGAGAGATTAATAAATATATATATATTTTATTAAAAATAAATATTTTTAATTTTATTTCGAAATTAAATAATGAATTTTAAAATATTTTAAATATAAAAAAATGTTAATACAATATCATTTAAAAAAAAGCGGGATTAATAAATATATATATATATTTTATTAAAAATAAATATTTTTAATTTTATTTCGAAATTAAATAATAAATTTTAAAATATTTTAAATTTAAAATTTCGAAATTAAATAATGAATTTTAAAATATTTTAAATATAAAAAAATGTTAATACAATATCATTTAAAAAAAAAGCGGGATTAATAAATATATATATATATTTTATTAAAAATAAATATTTTTAATTTTATTTCGAAATTAAATTATAAATTTTAAAATATTTTAAATATAAAAAAAATATTAATACAAAATTAAAAAAAGGCGGGAGTAAAATTTCAAAATGGATGCCATTTACGTCACCCATATATAATTTTCAATTAAGAAATTAATAATGAAGCTGTAAGTTTCAAGAGATGTAATCAATAAAACTCAATTTTTCTTTATAAATACTATATCGAATCACGAACATATATATCTTATTTTAGTTATCACAAGCCATTAATATCAGTATTACCAATTGAAGCACCAACCGACAATAGTACAGGCAATGTAGATATGATGATAGAGTAGATAATAATAATAATAAAGCGAATATTTGTTACGAAAATTTTATACTGTTATATGTCTTTCGAAATGATCCCTTTATTTTTCTCTATTTCTCTCTCACTCACACTCTCAACTAAAATTTATCTTATTCTCTAGATTGTAAGAAGTTTCACTTCCGCCACGTGTACGATGCTGCACATTTTGCTTTTTTAATAAAATCGTTTTATGGTAAATACATTATGGTTCAAGTGTTTTATTCATTTTTGTAAACTTGTTAATCTTTAATTGTAACTAAGTGAGAAAAGTATCTTTTATATATTTGTAATCACAATTTTAATTTTATTTAAATAAATACTTAAATAGATATCGTACTACTATCCTACAATTCTTTCTAAGGAAGAACAAATAATGTAATCCAGTTGAATATTCATAAAAATGATATATTGATATATTTAAACTTAAATTTTCTCTAAAGCCACTTAGAGAGCAAATTGTTATATATATATCCATCTTAAAATAAAATAATAAAAATAAAATTCGTGTACTCTCATTTTTTAGATAAAATTCTCATTTGAAATGAGACTTTTCAACAAAAAGGCAAACTTTTACTTTTAATAATATTCAAATCAACATTTCAATTAAAATTTGATCTAATTTGCTTTGATGTGTGTGAATTTGATAATGAATCAGGTACGAATTCCCATTAAATACATTCTTATGTCACATAAAAACGATTTGTCTATTTACTGGTGTGATGTCATTCTAATTCAAATCAATTCTAACATTTAATTTAATTTTTTTTAATATTCGCCCTGCGCTAGATGACTTGAAATGTTGAATTGTGACATATTTTTTATACATTTAAAATATTTTCAATCATTATTTTATTATTGTTTTTTTTAATGATTCTTCATTTTGAAAATTTAAAATATATATTATAAATATTAGTATAACACAAATCTTTCTAAAAAGATCTTATATATAATTATTATTAATTTTCAAAATTTTGGTAACTTCGTATAAATTTAGATTGTTAACAAATTATACTTGATCAAAAAATTAAAATTAATTAAACTATTGTTCTTTTTATTAATTATTGTATTTATTTAAATATTCTAATTATATTATTTTTGAATAGAATATTATTTATAGAAATATTAAAATAGAGAGAATTAATAGAATCCTCTTCAGACACCACCTCGTCTTGCCCCTTTACAACCTTTGCTTTTGGCGGTATCTTCACATAGGCAGGTAATAAAACTTGTATAGAAGATTTGTTTCTATATCGGCTCAGTTTCCAATTTGTAGTATTTTTTATTCAATCCCGCACGAGTCCTCAATTTATAGTGATGCGAGAGGGGTTGGATCATTGTCTAGGGGTAAATGATCTTGATAGAGTAACAACACTTCTTGTTTGGGTTTTTCTATAAAATGTTTTATTTACAATAAATATACATAGGCAAATACACACATTCTCTCATCATCATAGCCAAGCAACTGAACAATCAAGCAAGCATCTAACTAGCATCCAAAACGAATCGTCCCAAACGAGTAGTCCCTTGGGGGTTCGCGTTTTCCTGGGTGCCACCAAGGCCTGATCAGGGGTTCGGGCATCTCGTGGGCCCACAGGAAGGGCCACTGTTGCATTTACAACCAGGGACAAGGAAGTGGAGTGAGGTTGAAACACCCTTCTATTTTAATTTTTATTTATTCTATATTTTTTATTTTAATCTGACTGATTGATCTCATGACTCTCTCTAAGATGTTAATACACCGAAAACGTTCTCTTCCAGTTCTATTAAGCCGATCTAATTTTCTTTCCCTTTCAAAAACATAAATGGTTTCTCTTCAGTGGCTATCTTAATCTAATCTCTCTTTGATTATCTTAACTATCATCTCCCATAACTCTATAACCTCTCCTATTTTCCATTTAACCTCTCGTCAAACCGTTTGGTTCATATTCTAATTTTCAAATCTAAAAAAGGAACACAGCTTCGGTTATTTTAACACTAGAACAAACAATTTACTTCCCTATTTTAAAAAACTTTTTAAAAATATATCTTAATAAATATGTTTATAATACTTGGAAAAAAATGGAATTTAATTTTGGTAAATGCTTCTCGTTTGTCCCATAATATTGTTCTGAAGATAGGTGAAAGAATAAATAATTATTAAATTAAAAAAAAAATATTATTTTTAAAATAAACTCCATTATATATTCTTCCCTAGATTAAAGTCAATATTTTACAATATCCGTCCAATCTGAACATCGTAGCTTTGCAATCTTACTTTTTAAACAATCCAAGAAACTGTCTTAATCAAATTTTGAAAATTTTTGCACAATTCCGAAAAAATTCCACAATATGTTGAATTATATTTATTATTTGTACAGCATATGATGGAGATATTTAATTTGCCAATGAAAAATCTCAAAAATAATGAAACATGTGAATCAGATGTGTTCTTTCTAAACGAACATTATATATGGAATTTCATTATTTAAAAAATATTTTCTTATATATGCAGTCTCTATTATCTTCAGATATTTTTGGTCTTTATTATAAAAAATATATATCAAAATCAATAACTGCAGTCACCTAAAAGGAAATCTTGTATTGAACACAATATATTTTTCTTTTTAAAAATAAATATTATCCCCAAAAGACATATATAGTATAAATGAAATAGAAAAAAGACACTCTTTTTGGTCCAGCTGCAATTGAGGGAGAAGAGTAGTAAACAGTCGTAGGGTTGTTTTGATTTGACAAGGGCGTCGAAGTCCCTTCTTGATCCTATCTGATCACAGAAACAACCAGGACCTATATTACAAACCGGTCACCAAATGTATTTCAATAAAATTTATCAAAGCGAGGGTTCGGATTTACTTTCTCTCTCTCTCTCTGTCTTTTTTCTATCTCCAGGCAATGATGGATCTTCCCAAAGTGTTACCCTTATAAGATTTTATTGAAAACTACTTTATCCAATATGCTCGCCAATTGTATCCATTAGGGAGGGTGTTGCGTCTTGTGTCTCCTATTAGTTTTTATTTCATTTAGTTTATTTAGTTACTTTAAATTATAAATTACCTATAAAAATAATTTAATATTTTTAGCTATTGGATAAATATAAATAATATATTATAATATTAAAAAAATATATTAATATATTTATAAATATAACAATAGGATTTTGATTCAAATGAATAAAAAACGCATCTTTTAAGAGGAAAGCTTAATAAAAACCTCTGTCTACATTTTTGATAAAAAAAAGAAAAGAAAAATATAGAGATTTCTTAATTTTATTGTGGTTTTTATAAGCAGTTGAGAGAGAAAAAGTTGTGTTATGAGAAATTTTAAGAATTTCTGATTATCCACTTGTGTTTCCATTTTTTTTAGTATGTAAAGAAAACAGAGAGATGTTTGAATTTAATAAGAAATAAAAACCAAGTATTTTTACAGGATAAAACAATGAAAAATTATACAAAGAATTTTTATTAGAATTCTTTTATATTTAATATATAATTATTAGTCATTCTTTTAATAATAAATGAAAAATATTGTTTTTATGTTTAAAAAATATGACTTGGTTATTTTATTTGTAATTGTTTTATTTGGTTATATAATACCATATAATAAACCACATAAACTTTAGTATGTTTTGTCCATTTGGTTATCTTGTATTATACATATATATATATAT